>BQNB010104347.1:0-23838 GCA_026074375.1 Tanacetum coccineum | reverse complement strand
TCAATTTCGAAAGGTTGGTTTAACAAGATCATAGTGCAACCCTGGATAACGGTATTAGTGCCTACTAGGATTCCATCGGTCATTTCAATGTCATAAGTGGTATCTAGTATAATTAGTGGGATATTAAGCATAGAAGCAAGAGATATGGATACACAACTTTTATCGACTCCTGAATTAAATAATACTCTAGCTAGATGTTGGTTTAGAAGGAACGTATCCGTGACTACGTTCGGGTCTTGGTGAGCGTTCTTGTCCCTCAGCAAGTATGCTCTTCCATGTGCATTGTTTTTTGCCTTTGGGCACTGGTTTTTGTAATGCCCTTTCTCTCCACAAGCATGACAAGTTACTAACACTGGTTGCAGGTTGCTTCTAGTGGCTGACCCTTTATTTCTGCAATTCCTGGTCAAATGACCTTGTTGCAAGTCTGACACTTGACAGTGCAAGGTCCTGTGTGATGCAGGATGCATTTCTTACACAAAGGAAGGTTTTCAGCGTACCTATTGTTTTCAGTTGGGGTGACAGCATAAGCACTGATGATTTCTTGCCTTCTATTATGTTGTTGTTGGTGATCATTGTTGCGGTTGCTATTGTTATTACGGTTATTCTGGTAGTTGTTGTTATTGGCGAAGGTTCTTCTATCATCAAACTTTCGTTTGTGATCATTAGTTCCTTGCACAGAATTGTGCTTTGTTACTTGATCCATTAACCTCTGAGTTATGGTAATGGCTTCCTCCAAAGTTTGAGGCTTTGAAGCGGTAGCATTTCCTTCAATACTTCTGGGTAATCCCCTGATGACTTCCATAAGTTTCTCAGAATTTGGCACCATAGTTGGGCATAAAACTGCCAATTCCTAGAATATTCTAATGTAAGTCTTAAGATCATTCCCTTTTACTGTTAGATTGTAAAATTCATCTTCCATTTTCTTGATCTCAGTTCGGGGACAATACTTCTTTATTAAGAGATGCTTACATTCGGACCAGGTGATCTTGTAAGCTTCCTCTATTCCAATAGGCTGGGCGAATGAATTCCACCAGTATAAAGCTTCCTCGGTTAGAGTACCAGTAGCAAATTTCATTTTTTAGTCCTCGGTATAGTTACTACGGAGAAATACTGATTCAGTTTGTTCAAACCAGCAGATGGGGCCAACAGCGCCTTTCGTACCTTTGAAATTGAAAGGTTGGCAGCTTATAAACTCTTTATAGCTACATTTTCTTGCTACAGGAGTTCCACTTTGTCCGGTGTTCCTATTGGTATTGTCAGTATTTGCCATGGTAGCAGCTTGTGCTTCTAGAGCTGCGAAAACACTATCAGCAACTAGTTTCTTGATGGCGGCCTGAGTCATGAGTGGTGCTGCAGATGTTGATGTCCTCTTGGGAGCCATTCTATCAACATTTACAAGATAACATAAAATAAGAATATATCATTGTATGGATTCTTATTTGGTACAAGTTCTAACAAAGAAATACACATTCTTTGATATTACATTGCAGGATATAACGGAAAATTTTGGAATGGACACTCTAACAAGCATCTAACTCATTAGGTTTCTAGGGGACTGGTTCACTTTTTAGTGGTTTCATACCGCGACCACTTAGATAACTCATCAAAGGATTGTCTGGAGGTGGTGTAGGTGAAATCGTATGCTCAATATTTTGATCATTAATCATATCCATGATATCTGGGTACAAAGGTTTGAGAAAACCGGGTGGTAAGAGAGCCATAGTAACCTAGATACATAAAGATACGATACATCATACTACAGAATATAGGATAGATAACCACAACATACATAAATCGGTATCATAAAATAGCGAGGTATAATGGAATCCCATGTATTAAGTATAAGCAAACTTGTTTACATATTATTCATGCAAAATTTGACAAGTGTTATTATTTATGCCACACATCCAGTGGTTGGATTCTAACAAAAGCTATAAATGATAAGGATCAAGTCTAGTAGTCTGGTGGTCCTCCCTTGTGGTTCTTGAGCTCATGGATCTTGTCCAAAAGACTCTTCATATCTGATCGGTGGCGAATCTAGATATCCTCGATGAGTATCTCTAGAGTAGAAGTCCTGACGCGAGCAAGAACAATCTCGTCGTCATGCCTTATTTGCTCTCTTTGAAATCCATAAATCTGGGTATGGGCTTCTTGAAGTTCAGTTTCTAGTTGGTCAAAATCTCGCTGTATGATGACTCGACCATTACCAAGACCTTATATCTTATCTTCCATGTGCTCAATGCGCTCAAGAGGGAGCCTATCTGAGTGATTCAAAATTAGTCTTGATCTGTTCCTCAGGTGCTCCAGATGCGTCTTTTATGAGAAACTCTCTAATCTCAAAAACTTGTATTCATGGTTTTTAGCATGTATCCCCACACAGGGTTTGGAAAAAAACATAGAATGGGTAGGACTATAACTCACCTTGGATAAGTAGTTGATGGATTTGAATTTATTCAAATGAAAGTCATCAAGCTCTCGTCACTCAACCTGGGGTATTATGTCAAGTCTTAGTTTGATTGTTTCAAAACTTTATTTCATAAAGTTTAAACGTTATATTGATTTTTGGTTTGTTAGTTGTGAAAACATCGTATCACTATTCGGGTTATCATAATCCAGAGGTCATGCAGTAAACGTTTGAGGAGCTAGGACACTTTAAATCGTAATCAGAAACTCGTCAAAAATCTCTACCCAATGAATTCCCCTCAGAAAATTCCTAGTAACGCGAAATTATAGTTTAAATGATAGAATTGTATCTTTTTTAAGTTTTTCAAAAGTAGTGGATGATAAAATTATGTTAAATATATAACTTAATTATTTTATTGTGTTTCCATCGACGAATGATAAGACCAAATGTGTCGGGCTTTTAATAAATCGAGTTCTTATAAGATTTAAATATATTTTTATAATATATATACAAATATTACCATTCTCTACCTTTGAGAATATGAAATAAATGACAATATATACCCTTGGTTCATATTGTAATTAAACATTTTTTAACCCTTTATTTATATTTAAACATTTAACCCTTAACTTTGAAATATGGCAAAACAGACCCTTGTGGTTTTAAGTTTAGGATAATTACACTTTTGGCCCGAAAGTTTAATAATTTCAAAAGTTACAATATATACCCTTATGCATGAAATGTTTTGCGTTTTTAGTCCAAAATCTATAATCTTTGTATTTTTTGATCTTAAAATCAATTTGCATCATATAGCTTATTAATATAAGCTAAAATAAGTAAGTTTTACGAGCTTGTAGCTTATGAAAAGAGCTTATGAGCTTAAAAATCCAAAATTGGCACGTTTGGTTTAAAAACAATAACCCGATGGGTTAGGGCTTTTAGGATTAGTTTTAATGATTATAAAAGTGATAAGTGCTTATAGAAATAGCTTATTACAACAGCTTATGGCTTATAGCTTATTAGGTTCACGAAAAGAGCTTTTAGGGTTTTAAGGGGTGCGTTTGGTTTAGGAAAACCAAACGAGAAGACTTAGGGTTTCCAAAAGAGTTTAGCTTGAAAAAATGATTATATGAAAGCTTATACATGATCTAAAATATGACAAGAGCTTATAAAATAAGTTATGAGGCTTACTAGAGCTTGAATGGATCAAAAATGGCTTGATATGGGTCGAAAATGATAAAATGTAACCCGAAAGCTTGGAGATGAATCAAGAACTCTTCTTTTCTTATCCCTTGGTTCCAAAATAGCTTAAAGACCTTTCCTTTTCCTTCCTTAGCTTGGATAGAACATAGTTTTGAGGTAGTATGAAACTTAGTGGTGAGTTTTGAAGGTGTACATGTATGCGTGTATATATAGGGTTGAAATAGGAGTGGTGACCAAGTTTGTGTGGAGTAGTGGCCAAGTTGTGAAGAGTGGTGGCCAAGGGTTAGCTAGGTGTGACTATTAGAAGCTAGGACTAGCTTGGAGAGGTGTTAGGAGGTGGAGAGGGTTCGGTTTACTATGGTGGTGACAAGTTAGTTTGCATGGAGAACAAGGGTGCAAGTTGATGACAAGTAGGTGGTGAGGTAGAGGCATGGTAGTGAAAGGGTGCTAGCAAGGTGGTGACAAAGTGCTAGGGTGATAGGGACAAGGTGGTGCATCATGGTGGAGCAAGCTTGCTAGGTTTCGGTTCTAGTTAGTAACTAGTTTAGGGTTTCGGGTTGTTTAGGGTTTTCGGGTTAAATGGAGCGAAGCATGAGGTGGAATGGGGGAAGATTTAATTTAAACGTGGTGCTTAGGAGAGTAGTAAATTATGCTTAAAAGGGTGGTACAAATGGTGTATATTTGTTTGGAGGGAAATAGCTAAATTTGAATCTCGTGCTTAATCTACCACTACTCTAGCTTTAAATAGTTGTACTAGGGTTTTGGAGGGAAAATATATTCAAAAATTATGTATTGTAACCTTGCACATAAGCCTTATAAGTTTGTACATTTAGATTACATGTAAACATTACATGTAATCGGGTTTTGATATAAACGTTAACGTATAAAGTTCGTTTTATAATAAACGTTATGAAAGGTACGTTAAATAGATAATGTATGGTAAAAATGGATTTTAGAACATATTGCTTGACATATTATAACGTTTACTTGCTATAAACGTTGATGAAATTGGCGTTGGTAGGTTGCGTGAGCACATTTACTTTTGTAATGTAAGTTACGTTACATTATGGATGGAATAAAGCAAAAATCTTTCTATGAAAATGGTTGCATCTAATTTAATAGATGGAAATTACACTGAGGAAAATTGCATCTAATTTAATAGATGGATAATTACATAGAGGAAAATTGTAGGTTGTTATAACATCTGTAATCTTATTATCAGTTTTTCAAAAAAAGCATACGAAATAAACAACATAAAACACAGAAAAACCCAGATCAAAACCATAAAAACCAAACATATTTAAATAGATAAATAACCCAAATCAAACACAAACAATCTAAAAACAAAATAATCGAATCAGTCAAGCCAAGATTCATATTTTCCTTTCTGATTTGGGAGACCTAACTCTTAAACTAAACAATAGTCATACAAATGTATACCAAAAACACAAAATAAAACTTGCAGCCTTGCAGCAACATATACAAACACATATACATGCTAATCAATGACAAAAGCACTCAAATTTGGAGCATTTTTTTGAAAGAAAAATAAATTAGTAGTTCAAGTGTTTAACAACACTCTTCAAGACCTTAATACTTGTTGGAAATCGTTATCTAAAATAACCCTAATATTACATTGATATTATACGAGCTACACATCGGAATTAAACTCATATAGCACTTATAATTAACATAAAACATAGAACGGAAAACACACCGAATAGCAATCAAGCTACGTGAAGAACTGGAGCTTCTTCTATATACGCATGTGTATCTATAAATACCATGCGACTACGAAACTTTCCAAGTTACTAAAATAAGTAACCTTTACGTGTATCCACACTACACGTTAACCAATACCACCCGAATGCTAGTTCCACGAACCAACGTACGAAGAATATAAGAAGTAATCAAAAAAACCAAAACCCTAAAGGGTGTTTGTTTCGTTTGACTTACACAAGAGAAGAAGAAGAAGGGATGGATTAATAATGAGGTTTAGGGATCCTCTATTTATAATGTTAGGATTAGGGTTACATAGCTTTGGGAAAAAGCTACCTAATCTTAACACTTTTTGTCCTTCCTTTTTCTTTCACCATAACCGGCCCTAAAGTACCACATACACCCTTGGTGTTGACTTTTTGACTTTTCTAATATTTATGTATAATTACATTTAATTACACATTAATTAAAAAGCCTTATAGTTAATTATTCGTAAACAAACTAATTAACGACCGTTAGTATTCTATCGTTGGAATATTAATATATATAATAAATATACACTTATATTATTATATATATACCAATAAAGTGATATCTAAGTGTATACGTGTGTGAGCCCCGTAGGCTCACGTATTCCCAGCAGTATAAATATTCATATGACATGAGCACAAACCAAAAGCTCCCACTTGCGAATGTTAGTTGTAGAATATAACATACTAACATTGACGAATAGTCTAGTAACATCAACAATGCTTCCAGAAATACCTGAGTATGGTTTCAGTAAACATCTCAGCCATTTATGGTTCTAGTTAGTCTTATCCTTTTGTTTTAGATACAATGTTAAATATGAATATGGATCAAAAGTTATTCCATAGTTTAATGATTCTGTTTCTCGCATCTGTATTGATCTAGATTACCAAATGTAAAAAGAATCATCTTAACTACACTTTGGGTGTGGCCACACAAACATCTAATCAACCCGAGGGGCCCAGTAAGTATCTAACTCTTAAATACGTGGAGGAACAAATTTTGTTTTGACTACAAGTGTCCGTCATGTATTTCAAAACATTTCTGAAAGTAGTCCTTATAACTACCTTTTGACAGTATAACGGTAGACTAGAATCAAGAAATGTTATCCATACACACAAAACCTGCTTGCATCTCAAGTCTAAGGATAAACATAACTTTCACCATGTGTGTAATGCACCCAATGACGCCGATCCATAAAGTGATTAACATAGGTGGGGTATCCAATATTCAACCTTATTGAATAACATGTGAAGTAGGCAGAATCATCTTTACATATTCTCCAGAATACAACCAAACACTCACATTTATCTTATCTTAACAATATTCCTATATTGTTAACTGACAATGGACATAGTTTAGAATAAATAAATTTATTCAAGGATTTAAACATGCAAATATAGAACACAGTAGTATAAATAAAAATGATCATACCACGTATGTCAATTCATTATTTAATACAACTGTTTACAGTTCTATTATCCAAATACCAAATAAGATCAGTGCATGACTATCCTAGGTAAATGTCTTATCTATAACATTCACAATTAGTGAGAAGGCATAGGTTCCATGAACAAATCAACTAGGTCAGGATCTTGTGGGACTTTGAGAATACTTATTTCAAAAAATTCATGAATAGTAAAGTTCTTTGAATAAGACGATGATTGTTATTTTGTAAGTGTGCACTCACTTATAAGTATTACTTATATGAGTATAGTCACATTAATTTCCATAATATGTATGACATATGCCAAACACCCTAATGGAGACAGTCATCTCAACAGTCTTCTAGACTGTAAAGCATTCTTATTCCTTTAGCGTATTTTTGCAACTATGCTTTTAAACTAAAAACATGTGTAGCCAACAACGTTGTCATTCATGATGAAAAACTTGCTTCGACTAAGAATGAGTATCATCTCAATTAAAACAAGCACTAGTGTAACACTATGCTAAACTACCATAAATTCTGAACACTTATTTGATAATGTTTGGATATCACATAAACCCAAGGTTTATTGATCATAATGATATTACTATGATTATCACAATTTATATCAATAGTATTTTCATTATTAATTCTAGGAATGAATTCCTAATTTAAACATTAATCATCTTATAGGAGTATATGTTGGATGGGTTGCTAAGCCAAAGACTCGACCACAATAGACAAAGTATTACAATACTCTACATCAAACTTTTTCTTTTTCTTTTCCTGACTCTATGATAGACATAAACAAAATGGTAGCCCGTACATTTTTTCTTTTCTTTTTTTTTCATATATTTTTTTCGATTTTTTTCATTTCTTTTTTTTTCGTACACTTTTGCCCTGCCATTTGTTTAAACATAATAATACATTACTTGGGGTTTATAGATATACCCATACACTTGAGTTTTTAATACTCAATGACATAAACTAAACTAATGACCCGGATTAAGATGGATCAAAAATAACATGGAGACTATCAACAAAGTTGGTGGTAATGACTTTTCTTAACTTTTTCTTTCCCCATACTTTTGTAAAATAAAATTACTACATGAGTCCCAATCGTCCCAAAACTGTATTTACAAGGTTAACAACTTAGCAACCATGTATCAGCTATTAACTACGGTTAAAACAATAATGTACTAAAAGCGAGTACATATAAGGAAGGCTAAGGCGATTTGGGTGTAACAATTGGTTAAAGGTTTAAACAATGCTCTTTATTAATAATCCAGAATCCATGAGAAAATTACGAGAGCCGCGAAAAGGATAAGCTCGGAGTGGTTGTACTCAGGGGTATCTCTGCACTAATAATGAGTGCATAGCAGGGTGTGTGGAGAGTTATATGATCGAGCTGACATAACAAATTACTGGTTTAAAACCAAGGTTATCTTGTGCCTATTATCCTTTAGATAGCCTAATCACAACGAAATGCGATCTCACTTGCGGTCTCGGGATGCATCACAAAAACAAGTTTTAGAATTTAATATACTACCGGTACACTCTCATATAATTTTAACCGATATCAATGCACCAGAAAAGACGACAAAACCACATATGCACGAACAAATATATGGACGCGACATACATGGTTGCTCTCTCCTTAACTCGAGAAAGCTAAAGGTAAAACTATCTTAGGTATCAAAGGTGGATACCTGAATTCCTAAAGATCTAGGGGCAAATTTTTTTTTCTTTAACCATTTTTAGGGTGGAATTTTTGAAGTGTAGGGTTTTTGTGTAGGGGTTAGTAAATTCAGAGGGTTAAAAGTGGGTTAAATATGGTAAAAGGGGGGGTAGGGGTGGGGGTAGTAAGGGGGGTGAGTGTTATGGGGTGTGGTGGTAAGGTAAGTGGGGGGGGTCGGGCTGTATGGGGGTAAATATAGTTTGTCAGCGGTGTAAGTAAGTTAGTAGGGGTAGGTGTGTAAATAGTGGGTAATATTTAATTCCTTTATGAGACGCTAATAATACTCAGTTTACGTTGGTATGTGCCTAAATTTTTTAATTTTGGTCCAAAAATTACCTCTCTACGTTATGTTTCGGTATATTACACATTATTTTAAGGACAAAGCAAATGCAATTGAAGGAGCAGTTTCTAAGGCTTATTTTTCCCCTACACTTAAGTTGAACATTCTCCTCAAAGTTCTTAAAAGTACCTGAATAAAGGGAAAGAAAAAGAGTTAGAGAAACTAGTACTCCCCTGGTTTGCTCAATAAGGGAGAAGAAACAAATGATAAGCTGGTTAAATCGTCATCCAACAATTATCCATATGAAACTCCTAAAGAACTCAAAGTTCTTTTTATTATCATCAAATATAACCTGCAAATCAAAGACAAGAAACAATACACCTAGCGTAAAATCGACGAGATAATGACATATACAACGAAACTTTTTAGGGTCTAGACTCTATGAAAGCGGTAAAGATAGGATGAATGTATTAATGTAATTGTGGTTTTCTGTAGGTTTTTAAGAAAATTACAAATTCTGGAAATTATACAAAATTAATTATCAAAAATTTAAAGAAAATACGAAGTTTACAAGGGTTGGAGACGTGACGTCGCCAGGAATAATCCCGACGACGTCTCCACACACTATAAACGAAATTTTTCTTTGTTTTCTTAGAAGAAATTTTTGCACGTAAACCCATTAGTTATTTTCTGTTGAAAATACTGCATAAAACCTGAGATTAATTAACACATTCATATGACTTTAAACTGACACGACACACAAGACACAGAAGGCACTCTTAAAATGCGAGAAATTAAAATGGATTGGGTTGCCTCTCAATAAGCGTTTTTCTTTATTTAACGAGTCTTGTAGCTAGACTCGGAGTCACATGTCTTAAGAATCATGGAAATGATCCAAGTCGATGATCTCACTTGGATTCTCTTTCTTGGACAACTTCCTAGTGGTGAGAATTGATTGGAAGGTTTTAGTGGATTCCTCTCCATCTGGATCAATCAACCTAATCTTAGCATGCCATGTTTCGTCTCCTTCTTTTGGTGGCATATTCCAATCTATTTTATTTTCTATCAATTCTTCCGACTCTAACATTTTTCCTTAAGATTGATAGGTATAGTTCCAAAGAATTCTACCATCTTTGTAACACTAAGACATCCCTAAAGGGGTTGAGTTTGACATCTCTAGAAATTTCCTATTCCCCGGGCAAATGGTAATCGAAGAAGTCTTTTCTAGCATAAGAAGGAGGTTGGGCACTTATACCATCCGTACTAGGTCGTAGTCCAAAAGACTCTCTTACCTAAAGTAGTCCAATAGGGCACTTCTTCACCTCTGATGCTTGGTAGCGGGTGCAAGTTTTATATTTTTATTCACGACTTATAATTCTACTAAAAATGCATACGAGCAAGTATACTCATCCATTCATAGTAAAGTTGGGTAAGTCAAGTTCATTCCACGGGACTTGGTGATAATCATTACATAGTAGCGAAACAAGCAAATAGGTTGTCACGACCCCTATTACTTCTAAATTCGGAAAACACTTCATACTAAATTCATTCATTGTAAAAACAATACTTGTGCTAAAAATCCATTTCATTGACATGAGAGTTTGGTTTGTTTGGTTAAACATGATTGTATGACTCACAAAGCTTTTTAATATGGTTTTGATACATAATGTATTTCACAAAAAACCACATATATCTTAGGTTGATGGGGAACCCTCTCGACCTATGAACTCCATCTTTACTAAGCCATTTTTTATTCCATTTGCTAGAAAACAATGCATATGTCAAGTTGTTCAAACGAGTCCTTTCGGCCTATACTCGAGTTTAAATCATAACAAGCCTTTTTTTAATTTGTTAATTTGATGGATGTCAAGCATAAAAAACTCTTACTAATTCCTGCACTAATTTTGGGAGAATGAGAACATAACCAGAAATCCTTTCGGCCTATAAATCCGTTTAAGTTCCATCAGCACATCAATTAGACAAGTTTTATAATTAAACAAACCACAAGACAAAACATGGAATCATGCATATAATCTTAACCAAACACTTCATAATCAAATCAATATCATTTTTGCACAAGTATAACAAAATCACTCCATATTAATTCCAATAATCATAAAACAAAATTCAATCACAACGTTCATCACATCAAAGTAACAAAGCTTCTGTAAATTCATAACAAGGATTATACCTAGCCGAATGATTACACAAGATAACTTAGAACTTGGATTTAAAGCAATCCAAACACCTCCAATCAACCAAAAACACTAACTCCAAAGTACCAAATATCAACTAAGACTCTTGCCCATGTTCTTGCCTTACTCCTGGAAATCTCAGAGGTGTTCTAGCTTTTTGGGAGAATATTTAGGGGTTCTGTAACCTTTGTCAAGGGTTAGAAGATTGTCTTTTTGTTTAAAACCCCAATGGCTATTATATAGGATAAATACAGGCTTTAGGAGCAAGAAAACGTAGCTGAAGTGATTATGGAGGGAAATGATCAGACTCCCATCACTATTGGCCATTAACACATTAATTAGTGATAAAGTTGTAACTGAAAAATTGTCCAGCCGGGGGGCGGCTAGATCACGAGTCGGGCGACTCGTTTGCATTGGCCAGCCGGTCCGCTGCTCCTCCAGCCGGGCGGCTAGAGCATATCTCCAAAACGTATTTTTTTCATTTTTGTTCATTTCTTCTTCCTGATTGCTTCTCTTTTGGTTGGGTTGACCCATACAACTTATATCTTATTAAAGCACTTGTTCTTGGGCTGTAATGGGCCTCCAGCCTCGATATCAAACCTTCACTTGTCGGGAAATCTTCAAAAGCAACTTCCTTTACGTTTTCTGATATGACTCTGTTCTGATTGTATCAGGATAGGGCACCACTTTTAGCGTGTGCAAGCTCCTTAAGAATATAGAAAAGAAGAAAAGATAGATTTGCACCACTATATCGTATGCGAGCTCCGTAAGAAAGAAGAGAGAAGCTTAGAGATTTATTTGACAAAACATATCCTTTATTGATGAAAACCATTCGGTATTTATAGCCGAATAATTACAAGATAAGCATGAAGACTTTTTCCTAGTCAAATACCGTATTAATGACTTTCCTAAACAATGAGACGACATAAATGACTTTCCTAGACAAGGAGACAACATAATTGACCTTCCTAAATAATGGAATAACCATTAAAACATTCCAAAACAAATAATAAAACATTCCTAAACTGAGGGCGTAACATTCCCTACGCCTTCGAAACCACCTTGCCCTCAAGGTGATGTCTGGAAAAGCACTCTTGATGTGCTGTCGTGCAGGGTCAATTTATTGATTACCAAGTTTTAAATTTATATTTAGTCGATATCCTAAAACAACACTTTAACGGGCAGTGTACCCGATCAGGTAGAGTTTCATGGTAAGTAGGGTGTCGAACACTAAGAGCGAGGTCGTTAACCTTATATTCTATCAGTATTTTAATTACTCTAATTAAGTTAATTCTAATTACCAGTTAAACCTATGCTATATACGTTTCAAATGATATAGGGGGTTTTCAGCCTGACAGACTGGCACAGGTTTTATGGTGACGATAATAAATTCTAAACACAATAAACATGCAAGAAAACAATTAGAAGATAAATGAGTGGTACAAGCCAAATGATAGAAAACCGTATTATCCATATTAAATCCGATTAAAAGCTGGTTTGTTTATTTAGTGCAATGATTTCTTATCTCGAAGCGGCATATCATTCTTAAGACTTAGGCGGGACATCATCCTAAGACCTAGACACGTTGAATCCTGTCACAATTAACGTATCCACATAAAGCATCCTTTTAGTTTAATTATAATCTATCTAGGGATTAAAGCAATGGTGATCTTGATAAACCCTAGCCCATCAGGACTTTACCCACTTACTGTTTGACGGTATTTTATATACTGGTAGTCCACTGTTCAAATCTTTATCAATGAATTAAGAACATACTTGTTGAAACATTACGGGTCACCTGCCGGTCCAACTAAGCTCATAATTTAAAGACAAAGACAGAACATTATTTGTGATCCTATTGGTCCAGTAATATAAAACACGATATGGAGAGCTATCCCAGTATCTAGTTCACTTGTTAGGCGTAACTAGACCCAGTTGAATGATAGGTCGCATATTCAAACACGTAGACAAGTATCATGTGATAAACATAATTAAACTTTCAACGATAAATTAAGAAATCGATTTTAAAACAAACCAAACATTAAATCTTCATTAAGATGGCTAATACCCTAGGGTATTAGCCCATAACCATTGTAATTATACAAGCGTGATCAAATAACCAAGGTAAACTAAACGTTTTACCGAACGATACCAAAAATTAAATGATTACAAGAGTATAGGAATTACACGGTGTCTTCTATGGAATCGTGATCGATGCTTGACCTTTGGTTGCTCTTCTTTTCTTTAGAAAATCGTCTTTTATGTGTATGGTATGAAGAATATGATTTTGCACACTGAAAACTCATTTTTGAGTCTTCTATTTATAGTGTCTGAAAAAGTCTGGATACACCGTATTGAGCTAGGCCAATACGGCGTATTAGGGTGTTTCCCTTGGAGTGCACGCAAAGTTTATAATCAATAAAATATTCATTTCCAAAATATAATTATCTCCGTATCTTTGAATGTCTATCCAGCTGGATACATCGTATGGCAGAAGAGTGATACGCCGTATTGGGAATTGTTTGTATGCGTTTTCTTGTGAAGAATTAGCGCTGATACTTCGTATCTCTTTTCTGGATACGACGTATTGGTTAGAAATAAGATATCTTCAAATATCTTTGTTTTAGCTCCAAAATATGCGCCTTTTAGCATGTATTCACAAATCACTCCTTAATTCCTACAAATAACACTTTTAAGCAATTAAGTACAAAATTCTTGCAATAATTATATAAAAGTAGGTGACATATTTGGGATAAATAATGGTATAAATGCAATGTTATTTGATGTCATCAAATATCCCCCACTTGAATCCTACTTGTCCTCAAGTAGACTCTAGATTATATTAAAAATGTATCCCAACCGAAGTAAAGGATGTATATATTTAAGCACTTCTTTTGTTTTAATCACCTATAAAAGAACAAGCACCTCACGAAATATGGAAATGAAAACACTTAGATCACTCAACTAATCTAGGGTGTAACATTTAATTGGTATGCTCATTTGATCGGTTGTGATTAGCTTCATATCATATGCTTGGCAAGGATACACATCTCCACCACTAGAGCTAAGGAGAAACAAGTCAAAAGGTAAATTGGGTTTTTATTTTTTGTAAAGATATATCTAATTGATTATAAACTTAGCGCGCACTCCAAGGAAAACACCCCTATACGCCGTATTGACTTCATTCAATACGGCGTATCCAGTCTTTTTCAGACACTATAAATAGAAAAAAAAAAAAAAAAAAAAAACTCAAAAATATTTTCAGTGTAGCAAAATCATATACTTTAACCACACATTAAAAAAATGATAATCAAAGGAAGAAAACACCAAAGGTCAAGCATCGATCACGATTCCATAAAAGACACCGTGTAATTCCTATACTCTTGTAATCATTTAATTTTTTGATATCTTTTTGATAAACGTTTAGTTTACCTTGGTTAATTGATCACGCTTGTATAAATACAATTTTATGGCTAATACCCTCCATTATTACATCTTAATGAAGATTTAATGTTTGTAGTTTTAAACTTGATTTCTAATTTAACGTTGAAATTTTAATTATGTTATCGCAGATACTTGTCTACGTGTTTGATATGCGCCCTATCATTCAACTGGGTCTAATTATAGCTAACAAGTGAACGAGATACTGGATAGCTCACCATATCGTGTTTTCATTACTGAACAATAGGAATCATAAATAAAGTTCTATCTTTGTCTTTAAATTTGAGCTTAGTTGAACCGACAGTGTCCTAATATGTTTAATAAGTAGTTCTTAATTAATTGATAAAGCTTGAATCAATGAACCTACCAGTAATATGAAAATACCGACAAACAGTAATTGGTGTAAAGTCCGCCGATGGGCTAGGGTTTAACAAGATCACCATTGCTTTACTCCCTAGACAGATTATAATTAAACTAAAATGATGCTTTATGCGGATACATTAATTGTGACAGGATTTAATGTGTCTAGGTCTTAGGATGATGTCCCGCCTAATTCTTAAGAATGATATGCCGCTTCGAGATAAGTAATCATTGCACTAAACAAACTAGCATTTAATCGGATTTAATATGGCTAATACAGTTTTCTATCATTTGGCTTGTACCGCTCTTTTATCTTCTGATTGTTTTCTTGCATGTTTATTGTGTTTAGAATTGATTATTGTCACCATAAAACCTGTGCCAGTCTCTCAGGCTGAAAACCCCCATTATCATTAGAACTAGGTTTAGCATAGGTTTAACAAGTAATTAGAATTAACTTAATTAGATTAATTAAAATACTGATAGAATATAAGGTTAACGACCTCGCTCTTAGTGTTCGACACCCTACTTACCACGAAACTCCACCCGATCGGGTACACTGCCCGTTAAAGTGTTGTTTTAGGATAAGTCGGCTAAATATAAATTTAAAACTTGGTAATCAATAAATTGACCCTACACGACAACACATCAAGTTTTTGGCGCCGTTGTCGGGGAGTGAAAAAGTTTAACCTTTAATTTTATTAGTATTTCTAACCATTAGCTTAGAATAATTCAATTAGCACAATTTAATTCTGTTTGTATTTAATTTAATTATGTGTTTAATTGTTTGTTTAAATTCACGCATTATTTAATTGTTTTCTAAGTATCCTGTTCTGATAGATCAACTGATACGCCGTATCCACCAGTTAGATACGACGTATCAAACCTTCTACTCAGAACAACGTATTGATCTCTACAGTCTAAACAACGTATCTGTTCTTCCAAACAATACGGCGTATTCTGTAAAATCAATACAGCATACTGGCCTTCAGCAGACCTATACGACGTATTCAAATCAATTGAATGTGGCGTATTGATCATCTGATACAGTAACAGTAGTGATTTTTCGTATTCGATTTCCTGTCTCATTTTACGTGTTCTCTTCTTGAGGGCACGTCCTACTAATCATTTATTCTTGTTCTCAGGAAAGCTAAGACAAGAACTATGACGAAACTTGCATCCAAAAGTAATTATGATTCAGACAATGTAACACATAAGCTCAAAAAGAAAACTACGATTGAGATTGGGGACAAATTTGTGAAAATACTACAAGATAATGCTTTCAATGGAATAGATGGGGGAGACGTTATCGACCACATTGCGAAAATTCTAGAAGTATTAGAATGGATTAAAATTCCTGATGTGAATAAAGATCAACTCCGGTTGCACATATTTCCAATTTCACTTAGTGGGCATGCGAATGAATGGTAGGATAATGAAATAAAAGGTACAATCACCCCTTGGAAAGAATTGAGTAATAAATTTTTTCATAAATATTATCAATTATCCCATACTTGCCATAGTAAAATCCTAGATGACTTGGACAAAGGGACAGATTACCTTGAATTTCTAGAATGGTTGGGATCCAAATTCAAAAACCATGGGAACATGGACGAAAACACTAAGAATGGGCTATGGAATTTTTATGTAAATGAATATAATACTAAAGGGTCAATAAGCAACACTGAATCGAGTAAAGATGAATGCGATGAACCCTACAAGAAAAGCCCAAGAAAAACTTGTTCAGACTTGTTTTTAAGCCCTATTTGGACGCATAAGAAGGGAATTGAATCTACAATTTTGAAGAATGTAATCAGTATTTCCCTCCAACACCAGTTCCCATTATGTACAACGTTAATATCCAGATGAAGTATGTAAATCTGAGGAATTCAAAATCTTACGATACTCAATAGGGACAAATGAAGAATTCATTACCATCAGTCTAAGCAAATACGACACTTAGGGAAAAACCTATGGGTCCATGTCTTGCATCTACCACGATCTCTTCAACAAAAAGTTTCACGAATGGCTGGTGAAACGCACCAAATAGCGAAATGAAAAGAAAGAAAAAGTCTAATTTAAAGACTAGCTGAAAGAAAAGTGCTTACCGGGAGACAACCCGGCTGTTTTTAATTGTTTGAACTGTAATTTTAATTGTTTAATTGAGTTTATCTTCCCAGACACTCAATATGGCGTACCGAACCTCTATGGATACGCCGTATCGAACCTGTCTGGACGTTATCAGTCTTTAATTTCTGCATTTAATTTCTGCAAAACTTTAAAACATTTGTTTTTACAGGATGCAATACGGCGTATCCTTGGGTTTGGGATACGACATATTGACTACCTGTATAGTGTGTTTAAATGTTTTCCTGCATTGTAATCATTGTATAACCGAGATAGGAATTGCACTTTTGTCTTCTAAACTTTTATGCAGGACCTTGCTGTAAAGAAATCGACGATATGGTATACTCTGAAAAAGACATGTGTTATGTGTTGAACTCGTACAAGCATTCTGACACCTCATCAACACACTTTTGCTCAAGAACTCAAATTGGAGAATCATCCCGAGCAACATACCAGGGAGTTCCTCATTCTAATTTTATTTCCCATTTTCTTTAATTGTTTTATCTATACAACAAGGACGTTGTATAATTTAAGTGGGGGATGGAGAATAAGAATGCCTACTTGTCCTTTCTTTTACAAATAATATGCTATATGCTTAAATTATGCCAAATTAAAAAAAATTCAGCATAACTTTTGTAAAAATTACTAGTTACATGACCTCGCACTATAACCCTTAATACCAAATTGTGAGAATTAAGCCTATTTCGTTTCCAAATGTTTACTAAAAATTCCACAAAAACTATGAGTGTGCCGGTGATGTAGTGGACTTTAGAACTTGGCTTGGTATATCACTTGAGACCACAACGATGAGTACTATGGACTTAAATAGAGTAACATGTTTAACTGGTAAATTTCTAGGAATACATCAAAAAGCCTAAATGTTGTAAAATTAACTAACTACACTGGTTAGTTAAACCCCGTATAACCCTTTGCTTACTCTTACTATAAGAGTAAGATCCCCTAGTATGTTTTCATTCGAGACCCTGTGAGGAGACTATGCCATAAGATGATAGCCTGCAGTATTTCTAGCAGGGGGCAGGCACCTGAGAAGGTGACCGGTGTCGATCTCTTCTATCTTTGCAGCATGGACCGGGGGACTACTAACGTCCCGCATCTATTAGCGCGGTACATGTTTAGGCATGCTGAGGGGAGGAAGAGTGGAGCTAGGTTGTCTGGGGGTCACTTCATTGGGTGTCTTGCAGCCCATTTTGGATTGGTCAGTGATCAGGGATAGAGGGATTTGTCGGTGGTTACCCGTGAGCTCCCATTGATTGATTTACATGAGCTTGGGAGGCTCAACATCTGTTTGAGGATCGATGATACATGGGCTTGGGTAGCCCCAAGACCGAAGAGGCAGCCGGATGTTACGGCTGGTGCCCCTAGAGCCGCTGAGGATGCTCCTGCAGACGATGAGGGTGCTCAAGTTAATCCAGCACCCGTGCAAGCACCTCAGCCACCGCCACCTGCTCCCAGGACTATACATCAGAGGATTTCTAGGCTCGAGGAGGAGGTTTGTAGGGAGCTGCGAACGGGATATTGTCGGTGGCGAGGAGATGTTTGCTAGATCGATCATTGGATCAGAGCAGGTTTGCCACATGGATGGTTCAGTTGTTTGATCTAACTAATGGACACTTTTTGGTCTCCACTACCAGGCCTTTGATAGCACTCTTGTAGGCAGCTCGCAGTTTCCCTACCAGAGACGTACCAGACGTAGGACCGACGACGCCAGCACCTCAGCCCCACAGCAGCCAGATCCATGATCACTCCCCCTCTCACTTTTTGATCTTTGTACATTTATATTATTAATATCATGATGTATTTCTAACACGTTATCTTTTATATATTATGATGTGATGATTTTGGTTTGCTTGTGTGTGATAGAATTATGCCTGGCAGTAAGTTCAGCAACATAGCTCATTGATTGATTACAGGGTCGAGATTACAAAAACCCTTTGCATGAAAAAAGTATTTGAAAATGTTGAGTAAAAGATGGCCAAAAAAGAGATAGGACAAAAGGTCTAACTTAAAGACTAGCTAAAAGAAAAGTGCTTACCAGGAGACAACCCGATTGTTTTTAATTATAATTTTAATTGTTTTATTGAGTCTGTCTTCCCAGACACTCAATACGGCGTATCGAACCTCTATGGATACGCCGTATTGAACCTGTCTAGACGTTATCAGTCTTTAATTTCTGCAAAACTTTAAAATATTTGTTTTTACAGGATGCAATACGGCGTATCGTTGGGTTTGGGATACGGCGTATTGACCTCCTGTATTTGTATGTTTTTTTTTTTTTCCCAAAATAATAATAAATAAAAATAATTTGGTTTTCCTGTATTAGTTTACTTTGTTTTCACCGATGTTAGGGAATTGCACTTTTGTCTCTAAAATTTTATGCAGGACCTTGCTGTAAATCGACGATATGGTATACTCTGAAAAAGACGTGTGTTTAACTCGTACGAACATTCTAACGCCTTGTCAACACTCTCTGTGCTTAATAGTTCTCACTAGTTGGAGTTCCTCGTTTAATTTTTTTTCCCATTTTTATAATTGTTTTATCTTTAACGAGGACAAGTTGTATAATTTAAGTGGAGGGGATGGAGAATTAGAATGCCTACTTGTCCTTTCTTTTACAAATAATATGCTATATGCTTAAATTATGCCAAATTTTAAATCTTTTTCTAGCATAACTTTTGTAAAAATTACTAGTTACATGACCTCGCGCACTATAACCCTTTAATCCTGATTTAAAATTAAGCCTATTCCTGTTTCAAACGTTTACTAAAATTCCCAATAATTCATGAGTAGTGGTCGGTGATGTAGTGTACTTTACAAACTTGGCTTGGTATATCACTCGGCCTCAATGATGGTGCTATGGAACTTTAATGAAGAACATTTTAAGCTGGTAAATTTCTAGAATACACAAAAAATCCTAAATGCTGTACAAATTAACTAACTACACTGGTTAGTTAAACCCCGTATAACCCTTTGCTTACTCTTACTATAAGAGTAAGATCCCCTAGAAAAACCTGTTGAGCCATTCTTGTATTTTTCACACCAAATGACTATTTCGTTACACCTTTTCATCTTAGCTTATCCTGTAGATTAAGCCTATTTAATCAAAGTTGCTAGTTACTTTTGTGTAAAGTTTTGTATTTCCTGTGTCAAAGTGAAATTTTCTATCTCCAGTTAGGTCGGGAAATTGCACAATGAAATGGGAAAATATGTAGCTCGTGTATTTTGCTACTTTCGCGATTATGTATTATGTCCGAAGATGAAGTGTTAAAGGAAAAATTATCCGGATGAACTATGATTGTGAAGACGGTGAAATTGCACCGAGGTTTTTTTAAATAAAAAATAAAAAATGGAAAAATAGAAAATTTATCAAAAACGAGAAGGATAATTGATAGTCGGTTCGTTAAGCCTTAAACTGATGAAATACTTAGAAGGATCGATTATTCGTTGACGTGTGGATAAAAATCAACGATGTATAGTTTTGTATAAAGTGACCGATATCACCACTTTTGTAAAAGTATGTAAAGTTTGGGATGATTGGGAAGTTGACCGTTATGGGAACGCCAACTTAAGTTGTCTTTGTCATTTCTATGGTCGAGGCATTTGTATATATTTCGAGTCTTTATCATGGAACGATCGAAAAAAGTTACTAGCAACTACCTTATTTGTCCAAGCTTAATCTATTTGTTTTGTGAATTTTAATTAACAATAATTTACTTCCTTTTCCTAGCAACTAACCTTAGGTTTTACTCGAACAAGGTTGAGATCGAGTCATGCATGTCTATTCCGTCGTTACGGCCATGTATGCATGATTCAACCACCTTGTTGGTTTATTACTCTTGGCGAAAGTTAAAAAATCCCTACCCTATATCGTTCTTCATCCTAACCCCTGGTTAAACTCGAATGAGGATGTGATTGAATTGTACAGTCTATTCCGTCGTTACGGCCATGTATGTATGATTCAGCTGCCTTGTTGGTGTGGTACTATCGGTGAAAGATTGTTAGAATGATCAACCTTAAGCCTTATAAAAACCTAATTTACCCTTTTGACTTGTTTCTCCTTAGCTCTAATGGTGGAGATGTGTATCCTTGCCAAGCATATGATATGAAACTAATCACGACCGAGCAAATAAGCGTACCAATTAAATGTTACACCCTATATTAGTTAAGTGATCTGAGTGTTTTAATTTCCCATCTTTCATGAGGTGCTTGGTCTTGTACATGTGATTAAAACAAAAGAAATGCTTAACGGAAAAATCCTTAACTTCGGTTGGGATACATTTTCAATAAAATCTAGAGAGTACTTGAGAACAAGTAGGATTCAAGTGGGGGGATATTTGATGACATCAAATAACGTTACATTTATACCATCATTTATCCCGAATAAATTATCCACTTTTATATAATTATTGCAAGAATCGTTACTTAATTGCTTAAAGTTGTAAATTGCAGTAATTACGGAGTGATTTGTGAAGACATGCTAAAAGGCGCACTTTTTGGAGCTTAAACGATGATATTTGAAGATTGCTTATTTCTGCCCAATACGCCGTATCCAGGAAAGAAGATACGGCGTATCAGCGCCTGGACTTCACAAGAAAACGCGCATTCTTAATTCCCAATACGGCGTATCCTAGTTCCTTCATACGCCGTATCCAGCTGGATAAACATTCAAAGATTTGGTGATAAATATAATTTGGGAAGGATATATCTAATTGATTATAAACGTAGCGCGCACTCCAAGGAAAACACCCCTATACGCCGTATTGACCTCATTCAATACGGCGTATCCATCAATTTTCAGAGCCTATAAATAGAAGACTCAAAAACGAGTTTTCGGTGTGCAAAATCATATTCTCTATACCATACACATAAAAGACAATTTTCTAAAGAGAAGAAGAGCAGCCAAAGGTCAAGCATCGATCACGATTCCATAGAAGACACCGTGTAATTCCTATACTCTTGTAATCATTTAATTTTTGGTATCGTTCGGTAAAACGTTTAGTTTACCTTGGTTATTTGATCACGCTTGTATAATTACAATGGTTATGGGCTAATACCCTCGGGTATTAGCCATCTTAATGAAGATTTAATGTTTGGTTTGTTTTAAACTTGATTTCTTAATTTATCATTGAAAGTTTAATTATGTTTATCACCTAATACTTGTCTACGTGTTTGAATATGCGACCTATCATTCAACTGGGTCTAGTTATGCCTAACAAGTGAACTAGATACTAGGATAGCTCTCCATATCGTGTTTTATATTACTAGACCAATAGGATCACAAATAATGTTCTATCTTTGTCTTTAAATTATGAGCTTAGTTGGACCGACAGGTGACCCGTATGTTTCAACAAGTATGTTCTTAATTAATTGATAAAGACTTGAACAGTGAACTACCAGTATATAAAATACCATCAAACAGTAAGTAGGTAAAGTCCCGATGGGCTAGGGTTTAACAAGATCACCATTGCTTTAATCCCTAGATAGATTATAATTAAACTAAAAGGATGCTTTATGTGGATACGTTAATTGTGACAGGATTCAACGTGTCTAGGTCTTAGGATGATGTCCCGCCTAAGTCTTAAGAATGATATGCCGCTTCGAGATAAGTAATCATTGCATTGAACAAACAAACCAGCATTGAATCGGATTTAATATTGCTAATACAGTTTTCTATTATTTGGCTTGTACCGCTCTTTTATCTTTTGATTATTTTCTTGCATGTTTATTGTGTTTTGAATCGATTATTGTCACCATAAAACCTGTGCCAATCTCTCAGGCTGAAAACCCCCCATTATCATTAGAACTAGGTTTAACATAGGTTTAACAAGTAATTAGAATTAACTAATTAGATCAATTAAAATACTGATAGAATGTAAGGTTAACGACCTCGCTCTTAGTGTTCGACACCCTACTTACTACGAAACCCCACCCGATCGGGTACACTGCCCGTTAAAGTGTTGTTTTAGGATAAGTTGGCTAAATTTAAATTTGAAACTTGGTAATCAATAATTTGACCCTACACGACAGCACATCAAGTTTTTGGCGCCGCTGTCGGGGAGTGAAAAAGTTTAACCTTTAATTTTATTAGTATTTCTAACCGTTAGCTTTAATTAGTATAATTTAATTTTGTTTGCATTAAGTGTTTAATTGTGTGTTTAAATTCCTGCATTATTTAATAGTTTTCTAAGTACTCTGTTCTGGTAGATCAACTGATACGCAATATCTACTAGTTGGATACAACGTATCAACCCTTCTACTCAGACATCATATTGATTAATGCAGTCTAAACAACGTATCTGTTCTTCCAAATGATACGGCGTATTCTGTAAAATCAATACGACGTACTGGCCTTCAACAAACCCATACGTCGTATTCAAGTTAATTAAATATGGTGTATAGATCACCTGATACAGTAGCAGTAGTAATTTTTCGTATTTGATTTCCTGTTTTATGTGTTCTCTTCCCCAAGGGCACATCCTACTGATCATTTGTGCTTATTTTCAGGAAACCATTTGACGAAGAAAGGAATCACGATGACATAACCGAATGAATATATTTCTGTGACCCGAAAGAACTTCATCTCTAATGAATAACGAGGGAAGAAATATCGAGAAAATTTTTGTCGAAATACAAGGAGCGTTTTTGGTGAAGATACATGATAATACTTTCAATGGGACAATTGGAGAAAACGCGTTTGAACACATTAATAATTTTCTCGAAGTAGTTGGGCAACTCAAAATAAATGGGTTGAGTTAGGACCGATTTAGGCTTAGCGTCTTCCCTATCTCACTCGCAAGTGCCACAAGTGAATGGTTTAAAAAAGATTATATTGGCTCAGTTACTACTTGGGGAAGTTTGGTAGAAAAGTTCATTCAAAAATTCTACCAACTTTCTGATGACAAT
>BQNB010104346.1:0-23839 GCA_026074375.1 Tanacetum coccineum | reverse complement strand
CCCCCTTCTAGTTTTCCACACATTATTGTGCTACAAGTGAGGGAGCATGCAACTGCGGTTTAGCGGGTGTATTTAAGGGTGAAGATGGAGAATTTTTAAAAGACTTTCGTGAACGAGTTTACAACGAGGCTATGAACCTTCAAAAGAGACAAAAACAAAGGTCAGTGTTCTCTGATTTTATAATCATATATATGGCTAATTCTCAGGGTGTTTGGGACTGTTTTTAATTTTTGAATTCACGTGATGATGTTTGTCGTTATTCCATATCATGGAGTACTTTCAAAAGTCAAGGCCAAACACCCTTAAGTCTACTCTAGCAAACTTTAGATACCTTGATAGATTAAGTCAAAAAATGAGGGATCTTCTTAATATCAGATGCTGATCGTCCTTTCCATGCTCCTAACATATCCAGGGTAGAATGGTTTATGTATAGCCCAGCGGCATACACCTTAACACATATTATAGCAAAAACTTGCTCTTAATCCTATAAAAAGATCAAAAGACGTCAAAAAATAGCGAAAAGACTTTAGTGCGTATGAAAACATTAAGTACAAGTGAGATGAAATATAAACCAATTCCGACCAAAGATATGGAGCTTGAGCAGCCAAGAAGGCTTAAGTTGAAATTTCACATTTGCAAGAGGTTCTTCGGCATATTCAGCATTTCCAACTGTACATTTCCCCATAGAATGCATTCATCAAAGCGAATATCACACATTCACACCAATATAGAATTTTGCTAACATTTGCATGAGTTTCTATAGTTAAAAAGTTGTAAGAGTCACAATCCTGTGTGCAACTAAAAATAATGATCCTCTTATATGGGTTCTTTAATGAGCATAAAGTAAATATACGAGAGTGAGGACCCACCTTGCTTTTCCATGTTAGTAATTGGAATGTTAACGCCTTCTTTCACAGCTGACTTTGTTATTTGAGAACGCATAGAAGCGGTTAAGCTATATTTTCCTTCAGAAACTGTTTTTCTAACTTGAATTGAAGTGTTCCCTATACCAATCAGTGTGATATGAATGGGTGAACAAATAACGTGCATAATGAGTTCAGTTGTATAGAAAAAAAGGACACATCATAAAGGTAGGCTTTATTTTGTTCATCACAGTTCACAGTTGTCATCAAAAATAAAATCATTAGAATTAACCAACTTGACTAAGTAATAAAGGTTCGCCTCATTCTACCAAACATAATTCACTTACAAAACGGGTCAATGGGTTGGTCCGGTTTAGGAGTTCCTGAATTTTTTTGGAAAAGGGATTACAATTTGATGATCAATTTGCATTTAAAATTTGTAAAATTTCCACCCTTTTTCACTGCAATGTGATCAGTAATGAATTTGTGGATTGGTGGTTTGTTCTTTTCTACGATATATAATAATACAAAGTTATGTTTCTTGATCATCTTTTGCATACTGATGTAACTTTTCATCTTAAAACAACTATTTCAGAGCGAAGTTGTGCGTAATAATCGTTAACCGCGGTTCAGACATCCCTCGCTTCTAGCAAATCACTGAGATTCCCTCTACGCCCAGGAAAAGGTGTCTCTGGACAACGCTGCATAGTTAAGTCCAACCAGTTCTTTGTTGAACTGCGTGACAAGGATTTACACCAATATGATGCGAGTCCATATGGTCGTAAATTATCTATTGTTTGACTTAAGACTAATATTATTTTGTGATTTGCACAGGTTACCCTCACGCCTACAGGGACCTCGCATGGTGTGAACCGTGCAGTGGTATCAAAATTACTTTGCTCAATGATGATGATGTGTAAAGATGAACCAAACACTTTTAGCCCCAGTTATAGATTGTAGGAAGTTAATTGTATTTTTTTTGTAGTCAGATAATCAATGTTAGAAATTTAGAGGACTATGACATTGAACCATCACCCAAGCCCATTGGCGTAGTGTTCCTTAATCGCAAGGATTAGATGAACAAGACGTTGCGTAATGAACAATTAGATACAACCCGTATGCATCGCACGGGTCTGAATGCCTCGTCTATATCTATACTAAACTAGTTTTGATACCCGTGCACACACGAGTTTTTTTTCTAATTTTTTAACGTGTTTTTATTTAATAAAAATAAATAGTAATTATACATACTAGACGCATACTCGTGCCCGCACGGAAAATCCTTAGCGGCCGATAATTAAGGATATGCAATATTGTGGGACGTTTTTGTGTAACATTCACAATAGAATTGTTTGGGTCAAAATAAAAAACGATATGCAATATTGTGAGAATTAATAGAAAAAGAGTTATGGTTTGGGTAAAAAGTGCAAGTGCAACTAGGGGGTCATTTGTTTTGTGCATACATTGTGTGTGTTTAATGCACGTGGGCTAGTTCAAAGCTGTTGAATCTGGGTTATAATCGAACAATAATAAAAGTTTGTTGCTTTAGAGATCAAACATGATGTTTTGAAACCCGGTTCGACCCGGCCGGTTCAACCGAATATGATCGAAAAAATAAGTCAAATTAAACCTTTTTTATATTTTCGAAATCCGATCGCACCGGTTGAACCGGTAACCCACGTTCTTTTTCCTACCGAAATTATTAAAGACCTTTCTATAACAACCCGTAAATTTTCATCAATGTAAATATCCATCTATTAAGTTAGATGCAATGTACTATCTATCTATTATACATGAACCACATTTTTCAGGGAAATTTTTCGCTTTATTATTTACTGTGCATCCAATATTCAATATGCACATACTGCATGATAACTAAAGTTAACCGAGCCTCACGCAACCTACCTATGGCACTTATTATACATATATGTCAATCAAACCATCATCAGGTCAAGGTCAATATCTTAATATCATTTTTACAAAGTACATTACCTACATATAACTGTACCTATTTGACAACGTTATATTAAAACATGCTTTAAACCATTATCGTATACCTCTAAATCCTAATTTCATGAAAGGTTAATATCTAAAGTGAATGTACAAGCTACTAAAACATATGTACAAGTAATATAATATCTCATTTGAAATATAAACTCCCTCTAAGTCAAAGTACAAGTCTTTAAAAGCACAATGTACAAGTCATTAAGCATGACATCTAAAATAGCCGTTTTACCTCCGTTTTCATTCTAGTTTATTCACCACCATTTTTGTACAAGCTACTACACTCAATATACAATGTATAAACCCTAATTATTCTACTCATGATCTCTCACACATATTTTTACACTCAACACCCTAATTCAAAACCCTAAACCCTAAAATCGAGCTAGTTTCTAAACCATAACCCGTTTCTTTGTTTTTATCCATTGTAAACCTAAACCAATACTCAAATAAGTTGTAATAACATAAATTACAACATTAGAAATCACATTCCATCATCATTTCATCATTTTAACAACAATGTACAAGAATTAAATCTAGAAAACCCTAATTGAACCCTAATTAGAACTTTTGACCTGTTTACTCATTTTCACCCATTTTAAACCCGAACCACCTATCAATTCTTGTTAATAATCCTTAATACAAGTCTTGTGATCCTTAATCTATCATTACTAATAAAATGAACTCGAAAAATAACCAAGAAAACCCTAGTTCGAGCCCTAACCAACCCGCGACCCCCATTTTTGCTTTTTTGACCCATTTTGAAGCTACTCCTTGCAAACAAGCACCTTGATGACCCTCCTACTTGCTTCTATAGCAGCTTACAAGCACCTCTCCTAAATATCTAGCTCACAATTTGGTTACAAAAGCTCCACATCACCTCTTTGTCTCTTTTTCTACCCGCGACACCACAAGAACAAACCACCACCTTCAAGCTAGTTTCTAGCCATGGAAAATCATCATGTAGCCTTCCCACATCACCCTCTAGCTGATACATATGTCCTAACTTGGCCTCTAAGTCTCCTTGGCCTCCAAGGTTGATTTCGAGTATAAATAGAGGGGGTAAACCCTTCATTCAAACTCATCCCCCACATCTTCTTCTATAACCCATTCTAGCAACTTATCTCTGCTCAAAGAAGTTCCTAAGGAGCCCCAAGATCAATAATCAAGAGAAAGATTGAAGCCTTGAAGCCCCGAAGAACCATTTCTAGGCGTACGAAGAGAAAAGACCCATTTCGACCCGTTTTCCTCCATTTTCGATTCTCAAAGCTCAAACCCAGGTTTCTTATGATCCATATCTGCTCTTACACTTGTATAATGTTCATATGATCATACTTGAACTCATGTTAAAGCTTTTAATCTAAAAATCTAGGCGTTTTTCCATTTTGATCCAAAACCGAACTCATAAACCCTAATTCTATGTTTTTCTTTAATCTAAATGTTATAATGGTTAAATGTTGCTATAATATATCTTAAATAATGTTAATATAACAACTTTATTGATTCTTGAAAGAATTTGAATTAAAAACCTACGCGTTTTCGTTTTAAAACCCTAATTCGACCCATTTTGATTTCTGACTTAACGAATCATTATTTTTAACCTTTGTTACGTTAAACCTTCATATTTTAGCTTATTCTAATAAGATATAACCTACAAATATCTTTTGAAATGTTAAAATAAGCTTGCATGGCCATTTGGACTTGTTTTGTAAATATTATCTATGCAAGGGGTATATATCGTAACTTTCTAAAACTTATAACAAAAGGGACTGAAAATATCATTTTATCAAAGTTATAACTATAAGGGTCTATTATGACACTTTCAAAAGTGCAAGGTTTACTTTGTACATCTTTTAAACTAGAAGGACCAAACTTGTAAAAGTGCAAACTCCAAGGGTATATTTTGCCATTTTTCATTCTTAAGGGTGTTAAAATTGAAAATTTGAAAAAGTGTAGAAATGTGTTCAAAAACTTATAAGACATACCACTTTAAAATTAACGCTTGACGTGCTTAATCTTTCTCAGTATTGGGGCAAAAAAGCTTAAATACCCAATTATTATCGCATCACAATACTAGAGTGCTTCATATTAAGGGGACTGAGTTGTTGGGTTTACGATTTAAAGTGCTCTAGCCCTCAAATGTTTACTGAATGACTCATGATTTTGATGCCCGACGGTGATACAATACTCCATAACAATTAAATCAAGATGATATTCATATAATGTAAAATAAATTCTCATCAAAACTAAGACTTGGACATAATTACCACAATCGTTACGTGTGACGAAGCCGTTACTTTCCATTTCATATACCTTTGCTATCACTCAGATTTCCCTATACTGTTAAGGTGAGTTCATAGCCTTCGTATTTCAATATTTCAAATGTTTTATAAACCTGCGAGGGGGATACATGCTATAAACATGATTGCAATTATTTTTGTATGCTGTCCTGATTATTATTGACTAAGTAACTATTTTGCCTTTAAGTCCCCAATATCATGAACCGTTAATTACTCTACGGAGTAAGCACGAATGTTGTGAATAGATCTATTTGGGTTGGACTCCCTGTTGGTGTACCCAGTTATACCGGTAACAATTGCCACACCATTAGAATTTACTGCGGGGTGTTTTGGCAAAGGATCCCGTTAGGGCTATAAACGTATCAAATAATATCCCAAGGCTTTGGATTCATGAAGCGAATGGGAAAAATATTATTTGTTTTACAAATAACGGTGTATAACAACGGTAACCTAATATCGAATTTGCATTCAATTTATTTACTCAAAACCATGATATCATCAACTTTTGTGTTGAACTTTTTAGAATGTTTTATCTCAGGTAACTAAGAACCTATGGCATCGGAGTGGCGAGGACTTGATAGATGGCCAAAACTGTTTTTCATTCAAACTTTGTGTTTTAGATTTTGGGACCTTTCGTTTGTAAAAACTCTGATGAAATAATGAATGATAACTAAATTTTCAAAACGGATCTTTTTGATTCGTTTTCTATGATTATGACTGTTGTACCTTGAAGTGATACCCCAGATTAGCTTCTTTGTAATATGTAAAAATTGGTGGTGTTTCAAGAATTTGTTATCAAAGAGCCACGTTATAGGAACAAGTTGAAAACTTAATATAACTTACATTTTTTTCCATCCAAGAAAGTCCTCCGTGCCGGCGATATCTTCTGAATGGTAGGTTAAGATAACGTAACTATTTATTACTAAAATAAATTAAACTTATGTTATTTACCGGGCTGGGTTGTTAAACTGACCGATTGTATTCTCCCGACCATCCTACTTCCAATATGGAGGATGCCTTTTCCTCAAACTTCCCAAACTATCTTCCTCCGGCTTCTCCGGATTATATCCCGACTTCACCGGGAAAAACTTACTCTAGCTCTTCCAACTCATTTGGAATAGTCCCTCTAGCTTCACCAACTCTTTCATTATTTCATGATGATCCCTACATGAAAGCTTTGCAAGCCTTTTATACTGAAAAATCACCTATCCCGCCTCCAACTATCATACCTCCATCTTCAATACCTAAACCTCAAGAATTCTTTCTTCCAGAAAAATTTCTGTCACCTAAGAAACAAGGCCGATCATCTTCTTCTACCTCTTCCCTACCTCAAGCCTTTGAGATAGGTGAAAGCTCTCGAAAGACAAGTATAGAGCGTCATGAGGAACAAATCGAAGAAATTATGAATTACTTAGGAGAACTCTCTCTCTCGATCGTATTGTGCATATAGAAGATAAAGTCGAAGGTCTTGGAAAGGACGGGTAATCATCCCAACAAGAATTTTCATTATTTGGAAGCTGAACTCTCAACAAGCTCGTGACCAAATTACAAATCTACTGAGTGTGTGTGACACATATGGGAAGTAACCATAAGACCTCTCTAGCCCGCTTTAGGATTACTGAACTAGGAGACATTATCAACGACATGCAGATTCGTCACCAAGCGAATATAGAAAATCTCTAAGACTCCATCAATGAACTCAAGAACCGTATGGAATAATCATCCAACTACTAGTTTAGATTCCAGTATTAGCTTTGTCCTAGCCACGGGATGTGTGGTATAAATAAAAATGCTTGTCAAATCTTGACTATGTATAGTACTAAGACAAGTTGTTCTTAATACAAAGGCAATCCCGTTATATACTTTGTTGTTTCACCTTTCATTCATCTAATCTCATTCATCCTTCTTCATATGCATTCATGATTCACATAATCACACCGCAAAACTCTAGGCAAAATAATGCTAACAAATACCTGACTTTGTTAGTATTTATGGTATCAATATTGTTATTGCTAAAATGCTTAAAGTTCAAAAATAATCTTAAGTATTTCATTTTAAGCATTTTATCTTAAGCATAACATTGTAAAACTTGTATTCTTACTACGTGTTGTCTTTTGTTGATAGAATGCCTCCTAAAAGGACGTCAACATCTGAAGCACCGGCCATGACTCAAGCTGCCATTAGAAAACTAGTTGGTGGAGTGTCAAGCGGCTCCTAGAAGCACAAGCTGCAACAATGACAAATGCTAATAATCCTAATAGGAACACCGGTCCTACTGGAACTCCTATATTAAAAACGGGAAACTATAAAGAGTTCATCAGTTGTTAACCTTTTTACTTTAATGGTACGGAAGGAGCAGTTGGCCTTTATCCGCTGGTGTGTATGAACCGAATCAGTATTCTCTACGTAGCGATGTGCTGAAGAAAACAAAGTAAACTTTTGCTTCTGGTACTCTGACTGTCGAGCCGTGTCTGGTGGAATGGCATATTGCCCAGCCTATGGCAGTAGATCAAGCAAATCAAATCACATGGACTGAAGTTAAAAGCTTTTGATGAACAAGTATTGTCCCGGACTGAAATCGAAAAATGGAGAAGATTTACAATCTAACTGTAAAGGGAAATGATCTTAAACCTTATGTTAGAAGATTCCAAGAATTAACAATCCTATGCCCGAACATGGTGCCAAACACTGAGAAACTCTTGGAAGCTTTCATCGGGGGACTACCTCGAAGCATTGAAGGAAATGTTACTGCCTCTAAACCTCAAACTTTGGAGGAAGCCATTAACATAGCCCAAAGGTTAATGGATCAAGTAACAAAGCATACTCCTAGTGCAAGTATATCAAGTGCTACAAAAACGAAAGTTTATCGATAGTAGAACTTTAAACACACTCTCGCAGCAACAACCAACTACCTACACCAACACCATACTATTCGCTACCAATATCATCAACTACAACAAAACCGAAGGCAAGAAGCTGTTAGAGCTTATGCTGTTACTCCATCTGGAAACAGTAGGTATGCCGTTGGACCTCCCATTATGCAAGAGGTGCAATCTCCATCACACCGGACCTTGTACTGGTAAGTGTAATATTTGCAACAAGGTGGGCCATTTGACCAAGAACTGCCGAAACAAGAAGCCAGCCACTGGAAGTAATCAACTACCAGTGACAGTTATTTGTCATGCCTGTGGAGAAAAAGGGCATTATACAAATCAGTGCCGAAAGACCAACATCAATGCCCAGGGAAGAGCCTACATGCTAAGAGATAAAAATGCTCATCAAGACCCGAACGTGGTTACGGGTACGTTTCTTCTAAATCAGCATTTAGCCAAAGTATTGTTTGACTCTGGAGCTGATAGAAGCTTTATATCCATATCTCTTGCTCTTAAGCTAAATTATTCCGTCTATTACAATAGATACCTTTTATGATATCGAAATGGCTGACGGAAACTTAGTAAGCACAAACACCGTTATCAAAGGCTGCACTCTAACTTTGTTAGATCAACCTTTCAAAATCGATCTCATGCCAATTAAACTCGGTAGTTTCGACGTTGTCATTGGTATGGACTGGTTGTCCAAGTATCATGCCAAAATTCTCTGTGACGAGAAAGTCGTTCACATTCCTATCAATGGTGAAACCTAACTTCATTGCGAGGTGATCAAGTAAAAACGACTAAATCTAAAAAATTATAAATATATTATCCTGTTCTAAAACCAAAAGGTGTATATCTGAGGTTGTCAAAGTTTTCATGATCCATGTAATGGAAAATAAATCAGACGAGAAAAGATTAGAAGATATCCTGTAGTCAAAAGAATTTTGTAGATGTTTTTCCTGAAGATCTTACCTGTCTTCCTCCCGTTCTCAAGTAGATTCAATAAACTTAATCCCGAAGCAGCGCTAGAGTAGCCGAAACCTTATAGGATTGGATCCTTCGAAATGCAGGAGTTATCTAAACATGCTTCAAGAACTCGCTGCCGAGGTTTCATTCGACAAGTACATCGCTTGGGGAGCTCTGTCTTATTTGTAAAAAGAAAGACGGATCTTTTTAGAATGTGCATCGTTTACGAGAGTTGAATAAACTTACCATAATAATTTCGTTACCATTACCCATGATCGATGATTTATTCGATCAACTTTAAGGTTCAAGCCTTTACTTAAAAATCGACTTAAGATCAGGCTATCATCAACTGAGAGTAAGAGACGAAGATATTCCTAAGACTGCTTTCAGAACAAGATACGGACATTATGAATTTCAGGTCATGCCATTTGGTTTAACTAACGCACCTGCTGTGTTCATGGATCTCATGAACCGTGTGTGTAAACCATATTTGGATAAATTCATTATAGTATTTTTCGAGTTTTTCTTATCTACTCTCGTAACAAGACAGAACATGCAATCATCTGAGAATAATCTTGGAATTACTCTGAAAAGAGAAATTGTATGCCAAGTTCTCTAAATGTGATTTCTAGATTCGTATCGTGCAATTTCTTAGACATCTCATTGATAGTCAAGGACTTCATGTTGACCCTGCCAAGATTGAAGCTATTAAGAACTGGACATCTCCCACTACTCACACAGAAGTGCATCAATTCTTAGGACTCGCCGGCTATTGCCGAAGATTTATCCAAGGTTTTTCAAAAATTGCAAAGCCTTTGACTAAATTAACCCAGAAAAACAAGAATTATATCTGGGGCGAAGACAAGAATCAGCTTTCCAACTTCCTTACAATAATCTTATGAAGCACCAATCTTAGCATTACCAGAAGGAAACGATGACTTTGTCGTTTACTGTGATGCTTCTCTTCAAGGTCTAGGAGTTGTATTAATGTAAAGAGAAAAAGTCATTGCATATGCATCTTGACAACTTAAACCTCACGAAGAAAACTATACCACTCATGATCTTGAATTAGGAGCAGTAGTATTTGCTCTTAAATTCTGGAGACACTATCTATATGGTACAAAGTGTACAGTTTTCACTGATCACAAAAGCCTTTAACACATTATTTCGTAAAAAGATTGATTATGAGGCAAGCGATGGTTAGAATACTCGCAAATTTGATGTGAGATTTTCTATCATCTTGGAAAGGCAAATGTTGTGGCATATGCCTTAAGCCAGAAGAAACAAATCAAACCACTCCGAGTTAGAGCATTGATCTTCCCAAATTCTCGAAGCTCAAAATAAAGCCCTCAAAGAAGAAAATGTCAAAAACAAAAACCTACAAGGAATGGACAAATCATTTGAAATACGTCATGACGAAACTCGTTGTATTAAAAATCGAAGTTGGTTACCACTTTTTGGCTGTTTAAGAGACTTGATCATGCATGAGTCTTATAAATCGAAATATTCTATTCACTCAGGTTCTGATAAAATGTACCACGATCTAAAGAAACTATATTGGTGGCCTAACATGAAGGCAATCATTGCGGAATATGTCGGCAAATGTTTGACATGTTCTAGAGTTAAAGCGAAATGCTAAAAGCCATCTGGTTTACTGGTACATCGGAATATTCTATGTTGGTAATAGGAAAGAAATAACAATAGATTTTGTTACAAAGTACCAAAACCGCAAACGGACATGACACCCACTGAGTTCATTGCTCGTCGTCGTAGCTTAATCTGCACATTTTATTACACCACTTGGAGTGACTTGATAGGTATGGAAACTCTTACAGGTTATACATCAAAGAATGTCTCGACATGGACCGTGCCAATCTCCAACATCTCGGATCGTGACAGTCATTTCAATCCAGATTCTGGCATCATTGCAAATTGCTTTGGGTACTCAATTAGACATGAGTACAAAATATTTCATCCTGAAACTGATTGGACAAAGTGAAAGAACCATTCAAACACTCGAAGACATGCTTTCTTAGCTGTGTCATAACTTGGAAATGGATGGGATAAACACCTACCATGGATAGAATTTTCCTAAATAACAGTTATCATGCCAGTATCAAGGCAGCACCATTCGAAGCACTCTTATGGGACACACTTCATAAGTTTAAATACTAAGCTATTATCCTTGTCATCTATTACTTTTATTTAGAATCCCACCACGAGACATGATGATGTAAGATATGTAAGAAAAAGTTATCCATGAAATAATAAAGTAGTGATTCCATTACATCTTGTTATCTGGTGATATCAAAACTCGACATCATTTGTCAATTCCATTAACTCTATTATACTCCCCTCATACCTTTGAAACACTTATTATCATTGAAATACGACAGATATGGACATCATTGCAATTAATGTCTCATTATTCTTCTCATTACCTTCTATGATTTTGAGAAAATCATATCATTTATGTATATCACCTTTTTAATATCATATTTTGTACTTAGGTATGATGATTTATAATCGTCTTCTTGAAATGAATTAGGACGCTTCTTCATTTGAATAAGGAAATTATAAATCTCCAAACTATGAATTTATAAATTCTCAGTTACAAGGATTTGGACGATTCTCTTTGTAAGTGACAAATTATAAATAAAAAGGCTTAAGTATATGGCATACGTACAAACAACACTCTTTCAATCTGTGATCCGTTTGTACGAACAAATCCCTTACTTCATATTATCTTCCTATGAACAAAACTCTGAACTTTTACACTCCATCATTCGACTAAATCTCAGGACGAGATTTCTTTAAGGGGTGGAGACTATAACAACCCACAAATTTCACCAATATAATATCTCTCTGTTATATAATATATCACTTTTTCACAAGGAATTTTTTTGCTTTATTACATTTCTTGCATTACCAATATCTCGATATGCAATGTATCTTGCATAACTAAAGTTAACGAGCTCACGCAACCTACCTATGGAAATCCTATCAACATATATGTCAAGCAAACATCATAACATGTCAATTCAATATCTTAATATCATTTTTACAAAGTACATTACTCATATAATGTACCATTTGCAACATTATATCAAGACAGGCTTTAAACCGTTATCGTTTACCTCTAAACCCTAATTCCATGAAAGATTAATATCTAAAGTGAATGTACAAGTTACTAAAGCATATGTACAAGTAATATAACATCTCATTTGAAATATAAACTCCCTCCAAGTCAAAGTGCAAGTCTTTAAAAGCATAATATACAAGTCATTAAGCATGACATCCAAAATAGCCGTTTTACCTCCGTTTTCATTCTAGTTTCTTCACCACCACTTTTGTACAAGCTACTACACTCAATATACAATGTATAAACCCTAATTATTCTACTCATAAGCTCTCACACATATTTTTACACTCAAAACCCTAATTCAAAACCCTAAACCCTAAAACCGAGCTAGTTTCTAAACCATGACCCGTTTCTTTGTTTTTATCCATTGTAAACCTAAACCAATACTCAAATAAGTTGTAATAACATAAATTACAACATTACAAATCACATTCCATCATCATTTCATCATTTTAACAACAATGTACAAGAATTAAATCTAGAAAACCCTAATTGAACCCTAATTTGAACTTTTGACCCGTTTACTCATTTTCGCCCATTTTAAACCCAAACCACCTATCAATTCTTGTTAATAATCCTTAATACAAGTATTGTAATCCTTAATCTATCATTACTAATCAAATGCACTCGAAAAATAACCAAGAAAACCCTAGTTCGAGCCCTAACCAACCCGCGACCCTATTCTTTGCATTTTCCCATTTTGACTAATCTTTTTGCAACCAAGCACCTCAATGACAAGCACCTCCATCCCTAAAGCATCTTACAAGCAGCTCCCAACAAATATCTTTGCTATTTTTGGCTAAGAAAGTTCCACATCACCCCTCTTTGTCTCTCTTTTACCCGCGGCATCACAAGAACAAGCCAACACCCTTAAGCTAGTTTCTAGCTCTAGAAACTCATCACATAGATTCTACACATCACCCTATAGCCCTCATACATGTCCAAACCTGGCCTTAAATCTTCCTTGGTCACCAAGGGGGATTTTGACTATAAATAGGACCCTAAACCCCTCATTCTAACTCATCCCCCACTAAGAACCTTCTTCCTCAATAAACCCTTATAGATAAAATCCTTACTCAATAGAACCTGATTAGGACCTAGAAGTCTCAATAACAGAATGAAGCAAAAGAAATCAAGAAAAGAAGCCCGGGAGATCGTTATTCTAGGCGTACGAAGCTAAAAGTCCTGATTTCAACTCGTTTCCAAGCTATAAGCTCAAACCCAGGTTATATGATCTTCATACCTGATCCTACACTCTTATAATGTTCATATGATCCTAAATATACTCTTGTTAAAGTTTTATAACTCAATTCATACTCATGTTCCATTTTGATCCAAAACCGTACACCAGAAACCCTAATTTTATGTTATTCTTAAAACTAAATGTTATGATGGTTAAATATTGTTATAATCTATCCTAACATGCTTAAATAATGTTAATATAACAACTTTATCAAGTCTTGAAGGAATTTGAACTTAAAGCCCGCGCGTTTACGTTTTAAAACCCTAATATGTCCCGTTTTGCTTCCTAGCTTAACGAATCGTTATTTTGAACTTTTGTTATGTTAAATCTTCATATTTTAGCTAATTAATAAGCTATAACCTGTTAATTACTTTTCATATTTAGAAATATCATTATTATGATCTTTGAACTAAAAACGATACATTTCAATGCAAAAGGGTAGATATAGGTTTACTTTCTGAACTTAATAACTAAAAGGACTAAAAATGTCATTTTATCAAATTTATAACTATAAGGGTCTATTATGTCACTTTCCAAAGTGCAAGGTTTACTTTGTACATCTTTTAAACTAGAAGGACCAAACTCGTAAAAGTGCAAACTCCAAGGTATATTTTGCCATTTTTCATTCTCAAGGGTCTAAAATGTAACATTTGGAAAAATATAAAAATGTATTCAAAACCTTACAAAACATAACTTTAATTAACGCTTGTCGTGCTTAACAATACCAGTTATGAGCAACGTTTAAAACCGATTAATGTATCAACATTATAAAATTCATCAATATGATGTGCTTTATAAATTATATCCCAATCTATATGTATCACAATAACTAGGAGCTTCATATTAAGGAAGTTTCATCTTGGAGTACCTCTTGACAGAGTTATTGATAGGTTTAAATTACGATTTAAAGTGCCTAGCTCCTCAAAAACGTTTAACTGAATGACCTCTGGAGCTATAAGACCCGAGACGGTGATACAATACTCTATAATAATTCAATCAGAAAGATATACAAAAATAACTTTATAAAGAGATTGAAACATAACAAACAAACTAAACTTGAGACATATTACCCCCAGGTTGTGTGAGACGAAGTCCCCACCCTACCCAACCATTTCTTTCATTCCATATACCTTTGATATCAATCAAATTTCCCTATACGGTTAAGGTGAGTTCATAGCCTCGCATTTCAATATTGCAAATGTTTTATAAACCTGCGAGGGGGATACATGCTATAAACCATGAATGCAATTGTTTTATGTATGCTATTCCGATTTATTATTGCCTAAGTAACTACTTTGCCTTTAAGTCCCTAATATCATGAACCATTAATTACTCTACGGAGTGAGCGCAAATGTTGTGAATAGATCTATTTGGGTTGGACTACCCGTTGGTGTACCCAGTCATACCGGTAACCAATTGCACACCATTAGAATATAATTGCGGGTGTTTTGCAAAGGCACCTGTTGGGCTATAACTATCAAACATATCCCCAGCTATTCGGATTCATGAGCTAAAGGCAATAATAATTGTTAAAAACAAATAACGGGTGATTAATTAACGTAAACCCAATAATCGTAATTGCATTCAAATTATTTTAACTTAAACCTTATGCGTAATTATCCTCCAACCTTTGTGTTAACATTTTAGCTGTTTTATCCAGTAAAACTAAGTAAAACAACCAATGGCACGGAGTGGCGAGGACTTGAAGATGGCAAAACTGTTATCATTCAAACTTTGTGTTTTAGATTTTGGGACCTTTCGTTTGTAAAAACTCTGATGAAATAATGAATGATAACTGATTTTTTTCAAAAACTACTCTTTTTGATTCATTTTCTATGATTATGACTGTTGTACCTTGAAGTAATACCCCAGATTAGCTTCCGCTGCTATATGAGTAAAAATGGGGGGAGTTTACAGATTTGGTATTAGAGCAACGTTATAGAGAACAAGGTTGAAACCTTAACTATAACTACTTTTCTTTGTCCATCCAAGAAAGTCCTTCATGCCACTATGTACGATCATTTAATTCATAACACGGGTGATGATTCTTGTGATTGGGCTAGTTTCTAGAGAGAGAAACACATAGAGAGATGTTTTAAAGAGAGAGAGAGTATGTGTTTAAAGTGAAATGATTATTGACTAGCTTGCCTCTTCTAAAGTTGGAAGAGGCTTATATAGTTTTTACAAAATACCGGGTATTAGTACCCGGCTTAAAACCGAAAGACATACGATTTACAACTTATTAACTACGAACATTATACACAATAAAATATACGTGGGTGACCGAGTCTTTACTCAAATCTAACAATCTCCCCCTAAGGGAGGTCACCCTTGAAAACACTAGACTTAAGCTCTTACAGCTTGTAGTCTTTTGATTCTTCATGTTACATCTAGTACTTTGTTGTAGTGATCTTTAGATAACAATTGAGCTTGTTCACTTTGACTTGTTTTGATTGTGATCATTAGCTTTCTTGAGATCATCATCTAAACGTAATCTCTCATCATCTAGTAATCTATTGCCATCTTGTGCACTTGTGAAGAAGAAAATGATATCAGAGTTTGCGAGCTTTGACACCTTTAGAGATCTTTCATAACTTCATACAAGTGTAGGTCGTGTTCGAGCATTCGGTTATTAACTTTGACATTACTGGAACTGGGATCCATCTCCATTTCCAGCTTAAATGATCCTTAATGAAACAGATAGCAATAAAGATAAAAATTATTTTAGAAAAATCAGTCTAAGTGTTAATTATAAAAATATTTTATAACACTTCAATAATTTTTATTGGTTATCAAATGTTCAATAACCGTCAATTCTTATAAAAATATCTCTGAGCCTTCCACTAATGACGCATTCGAGATTTTTGATGTTTCTTCAGATCTTTAACTTTCTACCAAATATCTCGATGAACTGTAGGTTTTTGTAGTGGAGGTGGTGGTGGTTGAAGTGTTGATGTTGTATCAGTTGTCTCCCTGAAACGCTAGAAAGGAATATCCTGAAGCAGTGAGAGCTTCAGAAGAAGTTGTGTTATGTAGAGTATCCATAGAGAATCTGAAGATTGGAGTTCCTTTGCTTCTTATTAAGATCAAGACAAGATAAAACTTTCCAATCGGCACCTAGCCATTAAATTTAGAAAAACACTATCCCCCTTCAATTGATGACCCGTTTCTATTAAAAGAGTTGTAGTCATGACTGAGTGTCAAATTGTCCGGAATGATTTTCAAACAACACTTTTACCACCGTTGGTTAACACAAATAATTTAGAAGAATCCATTAATAAAAATTAATTGGATTATCCAAACAGTGGAAGACTTCTCTTCCGAATTAAGAAAAATGCACTGAAACGTACAATAATCCCCAAGTTGCATGATATAAAGTAATCCATGCCCAGCAAAATTAATTAACCCTTGTAGAACATTTGTCTTTAAGACAACAAATCTTCCTTCTATGAGAACCGGTTACAATCTAAAGTAAATTTCAAACCATTGTCATGAGCCACAACCTTTGAAGTATTTTGTTAATAGTAGCTCAAGACGAAAAGACTTACTCTTTTCAGTTGCTAAGGATAAATTGCACTGAACGTGTTATTTTCCTTACGATAAGCACGGGTAATGCAACAGAAATGTATGTAGGTCCTTTGTTAGGATCTGACTAGCTTTGTAAGACGATAGACAACTTTGGATAAATCCAATTAACTAAATGAGAGACACAACTATGAATTATCAAGTGTTAATGCGGAATCTTAAACACAAAGAGTAAAGAAGAAACAACAATCTAATATTTACTAAAACTCTATGCTTCTATATATTTCTCAAAATCGATGTTTGTACTAACATTGTGCCTTAGGTTCCTCTTATCACTAAGGAAACCCTAAGGCTTTACAACCGATGAAAGGATAATACATATCCTTTCCTAAGATATCTCCTAAGATATCTCAAAGAGAAACTATTATTATCTGTTTTATAAACAGACTTACAACTAAAAACCGAATTAACTATGACCAGTACTAACCTTTAAAAAAAAAAAAAAAAAAAAAAAAAAAAAAAAATAGTACTGCTAAGGACTACCAGTACTAAACTTAGTACTGCTAAAACATTTACCATACTAACTTAGTACTACCAGACTTAACTTAGTACTGCTAGTATTAACTCAATACTAACAGAACTAACTATTACTACTAGACTTAACTGTTATACTACCAGTATTAAGTCTGTTACAATCTATTTTCCCAACATGTACATTTTAAATTCCCCAATTCTTCATCATCATGCTTCCCACTCATGAAATCCTCAAGATTCTTCATGATGAAAGGGTTTCTGGATGAGCTCTGTGATTCCCGCCGGGTGGACCACGTTCCTTAGTAGTATGCTTCAAGCTTTCATGTACCTTAGGTAATTAGTAGTACAGGAAACTTCATGCATGTGCTCAGGGTTTGGTCCAACAAGAGCCACATGACTTTGTTTAGAGTTTGATCCAACTTGGTATTCATCAAGTTCAATAGTTCATTCCTTCAGAGCCACTATTTTTAGAAGCTTCCTAACCTTGTTCGTCACTAACATTTAGAATTTCAGTATCAGTCTCACTGTTTATCTTTTCTGAATTACCACCAGATTCAGCATCTGCATGAGATAGAGTTTCACGAACCATCTTTGTGAAGATGCTATAATCCACCTCTGGAATATGCATTAATCTATGGTACGTTGTTTCTTTGGCTTATGCAGATTCCAGAATTGACTTTATTTTTTTTTTTTTTTTTTTTTTTTTTTATTTTTTGCAGCTTGTACATCTGAGCACCTGCCTTTCCCTCTTAACTTCACTACGGGAGTTTTCTGGTGGTCTATTGAGCAGGTTCAAACATCTTAAGACATTGAGGAGCGAGGCCAGAACTTTTTTGAATAGACGTCATTTAATGAAGAACGAGGCTTGAACTGTTTTGTCCAAACATCATTTGACAATGAAGACCGAGGCTTGAACTGATGTGTTCAAACATCTTAAGACATTGAGGAAGCGAGGCCTAAACTATTTTGACCAACATCAAATTGAATGAAGAACGAGGCTTGAACTGTTTTGTACCAAACATCATATTAGGCTCGGGTCCTGAACTGATGCGTACAGGAGCCATTAGCGATTTCCCGTCATATGTTTTGAACAGCCTGAGTCCAAATACCATAAGATGATCTGTACCACCTACATTTGAAAAAAAATTGAATTTTAAGGGTTTGGAATTTCGGATCCCCAATTTGTGTTGGGGTCCTGTTGGTTAGCTGAAATAGTAGTACATGTCACAGGAAGCCCCTAGTAAATGGGCAAGTTCTCTGAAGGCAAATTTCTTCCTTTGGGTCTCCATGATAACCACAATTAAGTTTCCTAAGGTGAATTTTTCTTTCCTAGTGGTCACCAATTGATAACCACATAGCAAATATTTGCCCCTTGCTTTCCAAACCTGCCTTGGTCTTTTTCAAACAAGTTATCAGACAGTTTGCCTTTTGGTTTCCAAATCTGCTTTTCTTGTTCAAACTGTTTATCAGCATTTGCCATTTTGGTTTCCCAATCTGCTTCCCTATTATTCAAAGACAATTTTAACAATGGGGGTAGCATCCCAAATTCAAGATATTAACAACACACATTTCAAGACTGGCAGAGTTTAACATTTGTTTACAAGTTTTGCACACAGATTCAGAATTCGAATTAATTACAACACGCTAGAGCTAATGCAGAATCACCCGCTTTACATTTGTCCAAACAGAACTTATTTGTATCTAGGATGGTCTTCTACTTTCTGTTAATCACACTCTTAGCTGTCCAGGATCTATTGTGCTTTTGTATTTCTTCTTAGGCTTTAATCCACTTGCACGAGTGAACTGCTTACCTCCTGAGAAGGAATCACCTGGACATTAGACTGTTGAGCTTCTGGTGCACCCATGTATCTGTGTGATATTAGCAATGTACTTAATGGAATCATTTTTATAAAAGTACTTTGCTTTTTCCTAGTTAAAGGGATAAAGGCAGCAACCTTGTTATCTTTTTTTGTGAATTCTTTTGGGCAAGTGCCAATAACATATTCTACCAATTCCTGAGAAAGCTTAGTGTATTGACAAGCATAGTTAAGTGTATTATCGAGTGGTTTAACTACTCTAGCTTCCTCTACAATCTCCCTAACTATTTCTACACTCTCCTTAAGATGGTTGATATAGGTTAAATGAGCACTCTTATTATTCTTAAGGCGGGGAGGAATTGGTTCTACATCTATGGCATACATAACCAGATCAAGAACTTTTTGTTTTTGACAAACTTCTAAGTGGAAACTTTCAAATTGCTTCAAATTGAGCCTCAAGATTCCTCAATCTGTTCACAAGGAAGATGTATTTTCCTAGTGGCTATGCACGAGATCTTAATAGACTCAAATATTTCCTGTATGCTGCTTAACCTTTCTATATCTGCTCTAAACGCTCATTCTTGTCAAGAAGATCAGTGACTTCGTAAGCATTATAAGGGTTCACAACTTCAGTCATTTACCATTCGAGACTAAACTTTCAAGTCACTGATCAACGTTGTCCTTTTTCTTGAATCTGATGTTCCAGATTCGTGATCCTTAAAGAATGATAAAATCAGGTACTTCCAGTGAAGTTAGAGATTTGTTATTATCAAAAAATCTTGAAGATGTTGATACTTTAAATTGCAATTTAGGTAATCCCCTTTCAAGTTTTGAAATATGTTTTGACTCATTATGAACTTTAGACATCTCAGCTTCAAGATCTAGACAACGTGATTTTTCCACATCATACAATAGTTGATTCGACAAACAATCAGCAATCAGATTCTCATTTTCAATGAGAAGGTTTTTCTTTACAATTTTAGCACATTGCTTGTCTATAGTATTCTGGTCCACTTCGTCATTCATTTGATTAAAAATTTCTTCCTTACTTTAACTTACTTTAAAGAGGTGCCGTTTGAACTCCTGCAAAGTGTTCCTTAAGAGTTTTTGAAAAATGGTAAGACCTAGAAGTAAGATATTCGGCATGAATTCAGCTTTATACCTGTCCTTTTGTTCAGCTGAAAGGTCGGCAAAGACTCTAGCACGTTCTGGACCTAGATGAAGTGCACCCTCACCTCCTTCAGTAAGGGTATACTCTCATTGTTTCCCTTTGAAATGAGGACCTTCAGTAATTGAATTTCATTATATTCTCTCTCCACATATCTTTTCCAAACAAATACAACGAATCCGTTGTTGCCATGATTTAAAGTTTGTTCTATCAAGCATTGGTGGGCGGGTATCGGAACCGGCATACTGGATATCTTCTAACATATTAGACATCTTGATGTATTGGTTATGAATGCAATTAACGTTCATGAGATTTTACAAGTTTAAGATTTTTACACCCGATAAGAAAGTTTACGGGATTTTTACAAAATCATAGAAAAATCGTAAATGAATAATTGATTGTGGTATTTGGTTTGTTGATTTTGTTTTGAAATTTGGCGCAATTGGGATTATACAAAAAATTTACCCTATTACCAAAATCTAAATTTTGATGTAAAAATTAAGCTAAAATAGCTAAAAGAAAAAATTATATTTTTACTTAATTTTACGCCGCCCAAAAAGTGTCCGCTAAAAAGATGCTGACCGAGCAAAAAAAATCCTCTATTACCAAAATTTGAATTTGATGTAAAAATAAGTTAAAAAGGCTATAGAAAAAAGATGCCAAAAAGTGTCGCTAAAAGGGGTGTCGTCTGGATACTTTTTTTTTTAATCAAACCGCCTCCTATATTTTAATCAAACCGATGCCACCTTGAACAACTCGCCGCCAGTTTTTGTCAAGCAAACCGCCTTTGTAAGCGAGTAACTCGCCGTTTGAACTGGCAACTCGCCGTGTATTAAAATAATGCAAACCGCTACTATCTTAGGCAACCCGCCATGAACTCAAACCGCTGCCTGATGGTAACTCGCTGCCTTGATTTTATAGTAACTCGCCGGTATCAAAAGAGTAACTCGTCGCCTAGGTTTTTATCCAACCCGCCTTGTATTTTGGCAACTCGCCATGGGTTTTTGGAAATTTGGGCAGAGTAACTTTTCCCTTTTGTTCAATATAATAATCAAATCGCCACCAATCCTGTGTAAACCGCCACCATAAAGCAACTCGCCACCAAATTAAACAAACCGCCGCGAATATAATTATTAAAATTAAGCAACTCACTTTTGACTTTTGGCAACTCGCCTTTGACTTTTTCCTAAAAACATGGATCTTGTCCCCTCTTATACTAAACCGCCTGCTAGAAAACAATAAAATAAGCAACTCTCCATGATGAACTTAAGTACAAATCGAACAAAATCAAGCCATTCAATTCGTTTAACCACAAAATAAAGCTCTAACATGCACTACTAAGTGAGTATAGAAGGATTAAACACCCATTAACATGTATTTCTTCGTGGATCAACAAAAATGAGGCAACTCTCCACGAAGAACACAAAAAATAATCCGAACCTTATAGCTTTGTTTTCAATCTTGAGCCTTGTTAATCACTTGTAATAGCAACAATACCACTTGTTTAACATGTATAACAAGAAAAACACCAAGATTAACAAACTAATAAGCCCATAATAAGCTTTGAGCCGTGGGCTTATTTTCTTCAAAAATAAGGACGAATTTGAACTTAATCAACCATAAGAATCAATCATGAATCCAACTAGGCTCTGATACCAATTATAGGATCGTTTAATTCATAACACGGGTGATGATTCTTGTGATTGGGCTAGTTTCTAGAGAGAGAAACACATAGAGAGATGTTTTAGAGAGAGAGTATGTGTTTAAAGTGAAATGATTATTGACTAGCTTGCTCTGGCTTCTCTGGATTATATCCCAATATGGAGGATGCCTTTTCCCGATCGTCCTACTTCCAATATAGAGGATGTCTTTTCCTCAAACTTCCCAAACTATCTTCCTCTGGCTTCTCCGGATTATATCCCAACCTCACCGGGAAAACTTACTCTAGTTCTTCCAACTCATTTAGAATTGTCCCGCTAACTTCACCAACTCTTTTGTTATTTCATGATGATCCTTACATGAAAGCTTTGCAAGCCTTTTATACTGAAAAATCACCTAACCTTCCTCAAATTATCATACCTCTTAAAACTCAAGAATTCTTTCTTCCGGAAGAACTTCTGTCACCAAAGAAACAAGTTCGATCATCTTCTTCTACCTCTTCCCTACCTCAAGCCTTTGAGATAGGTGAAGCTCTCGAAAGTCAACTATAGAACGACATGAGGAACAAATTCAGGATATCTTAAATAATCTAGACGAAATTCCCGTCGAACATTTTGAGTATATTGAAAACAGTATCGAAAGTCTCAGAAAAGGGCGAGTAATTATCCAGCAAGATTTTGACGCTTTGGAAACTGAACTTCAACAAGCTCGAGCCCAGATCACTAAAATCCAGAGGAAACAAATGTGTAGCAACCATAAGATTTCTCTAGCCCGCTTCAGGATTACTGAATTGGGAGACATCATCAACGACATGCAGATTCATCAACAAGCGGATATAGAAAATCTCTAAGACTCCATCAACGAACTCAAGAAGCGTATGGAATGATCATCCAACTTCTAGCTTAATTCTAGTTTTAGCTTTTAACCTAGCCACGGGATGTGTGGTATAAATAAAAACACTTGTCAAATCTTGACTATGTATAGTACTAAGGCAAGTTGTTCTTAATACAAAGGCAATCCCGTTATATACCTTGTTGTTTCATAATGCCAATCCATTTATCATCACCATTCATCATCATCATTCATAATCATCATTCATCATCATCATACCGCAACCTCTAGAAAATAATGCTAACAAATACCTGACTTTGTTAGTATTTATGGTTTCAATATTGTTATTGTTAAAATGCTTAATGTTCACAAATAATCTAAAATATTTCATTTTAAGCATTTTATCTTAAGCATAACATTGTAAGACTTGTGATTCTTACTACGTGTTATCTTTTGTTGATAGAATGCCTCCCAAAAGGACATCAACATCTGAAGCACCGGCCATGACTCAAGATGCCATTAGAAAACTAGTTGCTGACAGTGTCACTGCGGCCCTAGAAGCACAAGCTGCAACAATGGCAAATGCTAGTAATCCCAACAGGAACACCGGTCCTACTGGAACTCTTGTAGTAAAAACGGGAAACTATAAAGAGTTCATCAGCTGTCAACCTTTCTACTTTAATGGTACGGAAGGAGCAGTTGGCCTTATCCGCTGGTTTGAACGAACCGAATCAGTATTCTCTCGTAGCAGATGTGCTGAAGAAAACAAAGTAACATTTGCTACTGGTACTCTAACCGACGATGCCTTGTCCTGGTGGAATGCATATGCCCAGCCTATGGGAGTAGAGCAAGCCAATCGAATCACCTGGACTGAGTTAAAAAGGCTTCTGACGAACAAGTATTATCCCCGGACT
>BQNB010104345.1:0-23839 GCA_026074375.1 Tanacetum coccineum | reverse complement strand
AGCAAGGAGTCTTATGTTTCAAGGAGAGATTTCTCTTAATTTCTTGTATGATTATATTCTTACTGCTATTTATTTGATTAACAGGCTCCCTTCTTTAGTCTTAAATGGCAGGTCCCCTTATGAGTTGCTACACAATAAAAAACCTAATCTCTCTCACTTAAGGTGTTTTGGGTGTCTGTGTTTTTCAACTATTCTTAATAACAGTGATAAGCTCACATCTAGGTCTGAAAAATGTGTGTTGATTGGTTATTCTCCTGTCAAAAAGGCTTAAAGTTGTTAAGCCTTGATAACAAAAGTGTCTTGTTTGCTAGAGATGTGAGATTTTATGAAACTATTTTCCCATTTAAAATGAAGAACACAAAAAGAAATGACTTGGCAGATGTAGAATATACAAGTGATGCTGAGCTTTTAACCTTTTTGATAACCAAATAACACCAAGCCCCAATGATGAAAAGAGAGCAACACCTTGTGTGGAAGGTGGAATTCACTAAAGTACTGATGTTGCACCTGTGCAGTCACTTGAGGAGGACTCTGCAACCCATATAGGTGATAACACTCTATCTGAGGGCAATGTTCAAGATGAAAACCATGACCTCAATATTGTTGGACCTAGTGGGGACCATATTCCTGAGGAAGGCCAACCAAGTGTTAGGAGGTCTAGCAGACCCACTAAGATGCCTACTAAGTTTAATGACTTTATGCTTGATAGCAAACTTAAGTATGGTATTAAGAAACATGTCAATTATTCTAAGTTAAATACTGCCAACTATTGCTTTGCTACTACTTTGAACGAATCTGTGGAACCTACTACCTATTATGATGTTGTTAAGGATGTTAGATGGGTTGAAGCCATGAACAATGAAATTGAGGCACTCATTAAGAACAATACCTGGACCTTAACTGACCTTCCCTTTGGCAGGAAAACCATTGATAACAAATGGCTTTATAAAATCAAGTATAAGGCCTTTGGTCAAGTTGACAAGTATAAGGCCAGGGTTGTGGCCAAGGGATTCAGTCAGAGAGAGGGCATAGATTTTGATGAGACTTTTAGCCCTGTGGTAAAAATGGTTATTGTTAGATGTCTTTTATGCATTGTTGTTTCTAATGACCGGTCCCTATTCCAGTTGGATGTGAATAATGCCTTCCTATATGGTGATTTGAATGAAGATATCTATATGTCATCTTTACCTCTTGGTTTTGAATGTTCTGACAAAACCAAAGTCTGCAAACTTAACAAGGCTCTTTATGGCCTCAAGCAAGCCCCAAGACAGTGGAATGCCAAGCTTACCACTGTCTTGGTTGAGCATGGCTTTGTTCAAATCAAAATTTATTACTCTCTCTACATTAAACATAATGATGATGTCTTTGTTGCCTTACTTGTTTATGTGGATGACTTTATTATCACTGGCAATAGCCTTAATGAGATTGAAAACTTTAAGTTATTTCTTAAAAGCAATTTTATGATCAAGGACCTTGGAGTTGTGAAATATTTCTTGGGTATTGAAGTCCTTGATAATAGTAATGGCATCTGTATGACCCAAAGGAAATACTGTCTTGAGTTAATTCATGAGTTTGGTTTGTTAGCTACTAAGCCTGTTACCACTCCTTTACCTAAAAATTATGTGCTAGCTGTGGATGAAAGTGAATCTGATAAGTTCTTAAAAAACATTTTTGAATATCAGAAGCTGCTAGGAAAACTTATATACTTGACTCACACTAGACCTGACATTTCTTATGTTGTTCACTGTTTGAGCTGGCACATGCATGCTCCTCTTCAAGAAGGTTGCCTTGAGAGTTATAAGATATCTTAAAAACTCTTCAGGTATTGGAATTTGAATTTATAAGGATAAAACCCTTAAATTATCTTGCTTTACTGATTCTGATTGGGCTAAGTGTTTGAGGACCAGAAAATCTGTGTCTGGTTATTGTGTGTTCTTTGGGAAGTCTCTTGTTTCATGGAAAAGCAAGAAACAAACCACTGTATCCAGATCCTCTGCTGAGGCTGAATACAGATGTATGGCAAGTGCCACTTGTGTATCACAAATCTCTTACCTGTGAACCTCTACAGTGATATCTGATATCCAAATTGCTGCTAACCTTATGTTTCATGAAAGAACCAAACATTTTGAGGTTGATGTTCATTTGGTTAGAGAAAAAGTTCACGATGGTGTCATCAACACCATCAAAGTTGCCTCTGCAGATTTGTTCACTAAGGGTAATGGCACTGCTCAGCACTTGAAGTTATGCAACCAGCTAAGTCTGGTGGATATGTTTGGGAAGTAATTCTTCTTTAACTTGTTTAGTTTGAGAGAGGGTGTTAAATTATGCAAATTAACAAGTTCTTTGTTTCTATGTTTAGGTCCTTCTGTGCTTCTCTCTCTCTCTTGAAGGACCTTTCTTGGCATATTCTGGAAGTTGGTTTTGGGCTCATGGCTTTATTCTTGGGTTGTTGTGGGCTTTCTATCTTGGGCTTCTTGGTGTGTTCCGACCGTTGGAAGATTGAGATATATAACCCTCACTCATCTTAGAGTTAGGGTTATCACATCACACACTCTTATTTCAGTCGTTTGGTTTTTGCTCTCTTTATGTTCATGACCTGGGAGATCTTATTTGTCTTAATCATTTGATTGTGTGTTTGAGTGATCTATTGTGGTGAGGAGATAAGACCAACCTAGTTGGGACTATCTATATTTCTATTGTATGTTTGATTAGCACTCGTTTGAGGACTAATCCTTTATTTTGTATCTTGTACCTTGATTATTCAATAAATATCACTTAAGGGAGGTTGGTTGAGTGATAGATCTGGTGTCCATGTTATCTAGTTTATACTTTTAACAAATTGCTTGCTCGCTAAAGGGACAACCACTCAATATTAGCTTTCTTAATTTTGGGCACCCTTTTGATAACTCCAAAAGTCCTACATCAGATTCTCCTGCATAACTTAGAGAGAGATATCTCAAATTATGACCATACTTCCCAATGTATCCTAAACCAACATCCGTCAATCCACCAAGACAAAGATCGATATCTAGCCTTTCAAGTTTGCTGCAACCCTCTAGCATAGCTCGAACCCCATTGTCAAGGTTGCGCCGACCCACTAGCATAGCTCGAATCCTTTTGTCTAGCGGTGAATCTCTTAAATCATCTTCAATATCCAACAATATACGGAAATCACACAGCTTCTTCAAATGAGTTCCTACACACTCGAGAGCTTTATTTGAAATCTTAAAAGGATGAACCTCTAAATAATCCAAATCAGAACATCCTTGTGCCACAACTTTAAGTCCCAAGTGAGTCACCCACCCACAATGGGTAAGTTTGCGCAATTTCTTGCAAAACTGACCAATAAATCAAAATCCTTTATCTCCACATATATCCTCGGTATATAGAACTTCTAAGCTGGGACACCTCTTAAAAAAGAAACATTGGCAATTTGGTTGAAGAAATCCACATTGGAGATCCAACTTGCGTAGCTGACTGAGATATGGGCGTAGAAAAGAGAATGGAGCTAGGCACAACTGCTCAATATGTAAACCACGAATATTCCAAGGGAATTTAAAACTACTAAAGTCCCAACCTTCATTAATAATCCTGATGCCAAAATGCTCCAGCTTCTTAGCATGCTTAAAGACTTCTCCGAAATCACTTAAATGTTTTGGAGAAGCATTCAGAGATACTAAGGACTTGCTACAATTCTTTGCAATATGTATAACATCTTTCATATTGTACGAAACAAAGGGGTAATTATTAAAATCTAACGACTCCATAACCGTGTTACACAAAGCCAACTTACGTAACCATTTCCCATGCGCACGACCATGTATATCATTACAATATAAACGCAAACTTCTCAAATGTTTACAATACCTAGCGACATACATTAAACCATCCTCTGAAATCATTTTACAACCACGAATATCTAAACTCGTTAAACTACCACCTCGGGTTTTGGCCAAGCGTTTGAGATCAGAAGGAGACGAAACCATGTTCAGGATAAAGAGTGAATTCAAACGCGTAAACTTAAGAGCTATCTCGCGTATCCATGGGGTGACTCGACTCGTCAGCAGTATCAGGTCCATGGGAATAAGACTTAAGTGTTAATGACTCAAGATTAGGGAATCTTAGACTTAAACGAGAAGGGTTAGGGAGATAATGCACGTGGACAGTTACATGCTTACGCGTTAAAGAATCGATATCACGACACGTCATAGAGACTAATGAAACACAATTAAGGTCATCATTGTCTTGTATGTAAGGAATTACACAATCTAACACTAACTCAAAACTTTTTTTATTTGTTACTTTGATAATTGGGTTCATCCATATTTTTAAATAAACGAGAAACAAGAAGATTCAAAGTCTTACCGATGTTTGTAAGTCAAATTCTGTGCGTGTGCTTTTCAGAATGTGTGGGATTATAGAAGTAGGAAAATTATTGTCAAAGAGTCAACCGTTCATATTTTGAGACAATATTCTATTGAAAATACTCTAATTTAGATACTTAAATACGACTAATTTTGCAACGAAACAATAACCAAGGACTATTTATGTATAATAAGTTAGTTATTATGGACTAACTTTGCAAAGGACCGATAACCCCAAGGATTATTTTCGTAAATTGTTTCTGAGATCTTTTACGAAAATAGTCCTTCGGTAGCGTTCCGTTGCAAAGTTAGTCATTAATAACTAATTTTACAACGAACCGATAACCTCAATGACTATTTTCGTATAGTACGATTTTATAATTTTATTTTTAAAAAATATATATTAAATTTCAACATTTTTCTAAAATCATATGTATATCAAAATCATTGCAACATTGTGCTCGTTTTGTACGCAATTCGAAGATCTTTTCAGTGGCATATTTTTTTACAAATGAATTGATAGATATACGTTCTTTGATAAATAAAGTTTGTTATATAAAAAGTCGTAAATAGGTAAAAGTTCGAGTTCGTTTTAGTACTTCTCGCATAGTTTGAAGGTGCGTTTTGCAAGTTTTTTTAATATTAATATAGCGTTAAGTTTTATAAAAAAGTCGTTTCGATCGCTTAAACCGGTTCCGGTCAAAAAAACGTGTCAAATTAAATCGGGTTTTATATTTTCGAAACCCGTTTAGACCCGCCAGATTTGAAGTGAACCGGGTCAACCGAGTTCTTGAGACTCGGTCTGGTTTTATTTTTTTGCATGTTTTTTTTATAAAAAAACAAGTTAATTATACATATTTGCGACGTAATTTTATTTTCACATCTTATATTAGTTATTAAATGCTTTTTATGCTCAATATATGAAATATTCAATATATATTTTTAGAAAATCAGGTTAATCCGGTGATCGAACCGATTAAACCAATAACCCAATCGCCCGACCATATCAATCAAAGATCCGGGTTTTTCAAAACATCCGTTAAAAGTTCTCGCAAAATCCCGCTATTTTCAGTTTCGAATCGTCAACAAAATCATAATCCTTAAACCCTTCCACATGCAGAAAACCTTAATCCAACAAATCCTTAAACACAAGAATCACAAGCTCACAGATACAATCTTAACACTCATAATCAAATCCAACACACTCTTAACCCCTCACCAATCCTCTTCACTCATCTTACGCGCCCATATTCCCCTCTCACGCGCCTCCTACCTCCTCCGTCTCACCGCAAACCCCGACACCACAGTTTTCAACTCCCTTATCGCGCGTGCGAACCACCCCGAACCCGCTTTTTGCCTTTTTAACGACCTAAGGCTGTTAAACCTTAACCCTGATGAAGTTACATTTAGTAGTTTGATCAAGTATTGTCATCATGTTACAATGTTGTGTGTTTTAAAGGGTTTGGTTTTTAAGTTCGGGTTTGTTCAGAGGTTTATGAAGTTCGGGTGTTTGGATTCTGGTGTTCAGTGTTTTAAAGAGTATGATTTGTGGTGTTTGGATAATGTCATTTGGAGTGTTGTGATTCATGGTATGTTACGAATGGCGTTTACGATAAGGGTAGGGAGTGGTTTGCTAAGATTCTGAGGCTCAGGTTTGAGTTTAATTAGTTTTGTTTGAGTGGTGTCGTTGGTTGCATTTTTGATGTGAGGGAGGGTGAGGTCATTCATAGGTGGTGTGTGAAGAAAGGGTGGTTGTTGGGTGGGTTCTCCATGCATTTGTGTAACGCCATTATGGTTATGTATGGGAGGTGTGGGAGGAGATGGGATGGGGTTAAGCTGTTCGATGAAATGTGTGAGCAAGATGTTGTGTCGTGGACGGGGAGGATTGGTGTGGCTTTTGATTGTTGGGATGCGTTTGAGGTTTTTAAGTGTTGTCTTTTGAGTGGTTGTGAGGTGAATGAGTTTACTTTGATTAATGTTTTGGCGAGTGTTAAAGGTGGTAAGATGGTGGATATGAGGAGGCAGGTGCATGCGATCGTGTGGAAGGGTGGGTTTTTGGATGAGACGTCTGTTTGTAATGTGTTGATTTCCATGTATGGGAAGAGTGGGAGGATGGATGATGCTAGGTGTGTGTTTGATGAGATAGTTTATCGTGATTCGGTGTCTTGGAATTCAATGATTAGTGGTTATTCTCAGCATCGTCTTTCTAACCAAGCTATTGAGCTTTTTTCTAGTATGCGAAATTCTTTGCTACAACCTAACGAATACACCCTTTTAAGCATTTTTGAAGTATTATCCGACTCAAAATGGGTACTGCAGATCCATTCACTTATCCTTAAACTTAGATTTATATCTACCGATTTAGTTCTTTACCGTCTGATAACATCTTATGCGAAATTCAATGCAATTAGTTATTCAAGAAACATATTCGGTGAGATTGATAGTGTACATGTGATACACGTAAATGCAATGTTAGGAGCCTATGATCACTGCAGATGTTATAGTGATGTACAAACTTTATTTTATAGAAGATGGAACTCATCCCTAAACGTTGACACCACAACTTTCAACATAGTTTTAAAATCATGTGCTGCATTATCAGACCTTCATCAAGGAAAATCTCTTCATTCATTAGCTATTAAAACCACGATTAGTGCTGATAAGTGTATAGAAAGTGCTGTTATAGATGTTTACAGTAAATGTGGTAGCATAGAGGATGCGGAACACGTTTTTCAAAATGCAAACATCCACAATTTAGTTTCATGGAATTCTATGATTATGGGATATGCTCAGTTTGGTTGCTATAGTAAAGCTTATGATCTATTAACCAAAATACGAGAGTTTGGAATGAAACCTGATGAGATCACTTATCTTGGGATTTTAAGCTCATGTTCTTGTTGGAATGTGGTAGTTGGATTAGCACATTACGACTAGAAATGTGTGAGCCTATTGGGGGCACACACGTTAAACATTTAGAGTACGTTTATTTACTTCACGTAACGTTTCTATGTAAACCATTTGGACACAAAATGACCAAGACAAGAATCTCATGGATGTCCTAAGTTATAGCCGACTGTGGGAAGGATCTAGAGGGTGTCTAGGTCCATTCTTAAAGATAAGAATTGGAGGGGAGTTGTGATAAGACTCAAAGAGGGAGTTTTAGTCTTATCATGAGTTAGGGTCAAGAGGCTATAAATACTCCCTCATCCCTAGCTCATTTGGACGCAACATACACCAAAGAAAACACATAAATCTCTCCTCATTCTTCTCCACTTCATTAGAACAGTCGAATAACTAAAACCTATTAGGGTTTCTTTGTTTTTCGGTTCTGCCATTTTCGGTAAACTCTTTTTAAGGGTTTTCAAATTGTGATCTGATCCCAAGGCTGTCCCAGAAGGTTTATAGTGTTGGTTTACCTATTCTCAAGGCGTGAGAATCAATAGAAACAAGCTAGGGTTTGTGGTTTTGATTTTCGGTTGGTTCTACCCATTTTCGGTAGAAACCAAATTTGGTGAAAACCCTTTTTCCCTTCCCTAATTTTCGGTACAAGTAACAAGGGTGGTTTAAGGTACTTTATTTAGGTGTGTTTGGATACAAAGGTTGTATTGGTGTTACGTGAAGTAGGACTAGCATCCGGGCGTGCTTGTTAGACGTGTTTGTGTGAGCACTCGTAGAGGTGGAAGCTTATCCACTAAGTTTTAATTGCTGTTGACTTCAAGGGTTAGTTTCCTATGTTTCCCTTTTGTTTATTTATTGTGTGTTAATTATATGAACCAAACTAGATCCATATCCGCTGCGTACTCGTAGTGTTAATGGTTAAAATGTTATCAAATCCTAATAGTGGCATCACGAGTTAACTCGTTTGGTGTTTTATGGGTTACACACATGATTAAACACGCTAGGGCTGCATGAAATCTTGTTTATTTATTGTTTTATTGAAAATTATGGCAATTATATGCAATACTTGCCAAAAATAATGAATAAACACCTAGAATCAACTCTAATGTAACTTGATAAAAAGAGAATAGATTAAAATTAAAGGTTAATTAAGTTGCCATGTTATTCTATTCTTGTTTTATCTCGGCATTAAGACTCACGCAATCATGCTATATGATGGATGTGGTGATCTAGGTACTTTAGAAGAAAGCCTAGTGAGAGTCTTATGGTTCTCCAATTGGGGAAGACTTTTTTGAGAACTTGAGGCATTATATGATTTACTGCTTTCAATATAAGAGTCTGTCTTAACTTCTACTCCAATATTCTATCTATTTTAATTGCTTATATGTTATATGCCATGTAACACCCCCATATTTGACATATAGCAGCGGAAGCTAATCTGGGGTATTACTTCATGAATCATAGTCACAATAATAGAAAACGACTCAAAAGAAATGTTTTTGAAAGATAAGTTATCATTCATTATTCATCAGAGTTTTTACAAAAGAGGTCTCAAAATACATTTCAAAACATAAAGTTTAATGATAACAGGTTTGGACGTCCTCATGTCCAATGCCACTCCGTCCCATAGTTGCTCAATTACCTGATATAAACATGCTAAAAGGATCAACACAAAGGTTGAGTGATATTCACAGTGTTTGCAATGTAATAGTTGAATACAAGTCATCACAAGTGGTAATAATTGCAACGAATACAATTATCATGGAAAACAATATTATTGCCCTAAGCTCATGCAACCAAACATTAACATCCGAAGTCAATTTAACGACTTGAAGGAACAACTGTCCTTAAGGAAAGGTAACTTGCCAAAGTTATCCTTTGTTCTCAAATATAGTGCGTTTGGTTACCCCATGTACGGGTACACCAACGGGAGTCGTCACCCCCAATAGATCTATCCATAATATTCACGTTTACTCGTAAGTGACTAATGGTTCTTGATTAAAAAATATTGGCAGTGAAGGAAAACTTAGGCAATAATATATTAGGATATCATACAATTAGAAAAATACTTGTATTCATGGTTATAGCATGTATCTCCCCACGATATTTAGAAAACATGTAAATGTGGGACTATGAACTCACCTTAATTCAGGGAAATTTGATTGATGTCAAAAGTGACTCGGATGATATTAAACGGCTTTGTCACGCAACCTGAGGTAACATGTCAAGTCTTAGACCGATTGTTTATATTTCAAACTTTATTTCATAAAGTTTAATGGTTTTTGGTTTGATAACTTGTGAAAATATCGTATCACTGTTCGGGCTATCATAATCCAGAGGTCATGTAGTAAACGTTTGAGGAGCTAGGACACTTTAAATCGTAAATCCAGCAACTCGTCAAAACGTCTACCCAAATGAAACCCCTCACATGAAATTCCCTAGTAACGTGGTACGTTATAGATTAAATGATAAGATTTTATCATTTTAAGTTTCTTCAAAAGCTAGAGGATGATAAATTATGTTATATTTATAACATAATTGTTTTATAGTGTTTCGATCGATGAATGATAACGACAAATGTGTCGGGTTTTAATAAAATCGAGTCTTATAATATTTAAATATATTTTTATAATTTATATAAAAATATTACATTTTATACCTTTAAGAATGCAAAATGACAATATATACCCTTGGTTTATATATATTTACAAAGTTAGTCCTTTATATATAAAGTATATATAATTTAAACCTTTAACTTTAAAACTTGGCAAAACAGCCCCTCATAGTTATAACTTTGGAATAATGACATTTTTGGCACAAAACTTATATAATTTCAGAAAGTTACGATATATACCCCTATGCATGGAAATCGTTTCATAACTAGTCCAAAAACCATGCAAAGTGTATTTTTGGAATCCAAAAGAGTTTTGCAGCTTATGGCTTATTAGAATAAGCTAAAATAAGTAACTTTTACGAGCTTATAGCTTATAGAAAGAGCTTGTGTACATGAAATACCAAAATGGGTGCGTTTGGTTTAGGAAAACCAAACCGTATGGTTTTGGTGGTTCAAGGCTTGAACAAAGGACTTACACATGATCTAATAAAGCTAATGAAAGATCTAAAATGAAGCAAGAGCTTATAGAACAAGTGGAATGACTTACAACTTGAAAACGGGTCGAAATTAGGGTTTTGGGTTCGTACGCCTAGGAAATGGGTTTCAAGGCTTCTTCTTCTTGGTTCTTGGCTTCTAAGGGCTTTGTACTTTCTTCTACTTCTGCTAGGGCTTGGCTTGGACTTAGATTTAAGGTGGAAAAGAGTTGTGAGGATGAAATGAAAGGGTGTGCTTTGTTCGGCTATTTATAGGGCACGAACCACCCTTGGTGACCAAGTAAACTTGGTGTGGTGGCCAAGGGTTGTAGGGGGTGACTAAGGGCAGCTAGATGGTGAGTATTACAAGCTAGAAAGGTAGCCTTGAATGGTGGAAGAAGGAGAAAAGGGTGTGGCTTCCTAAGGTGATGACGAGGTATGTATATAACTTGGTGGCCAAGGTGGATGATGGTGGTGCTTGGGTGGCTGCTTGGTGACGTGAGGGTGAAGGTGGTGGTGAGGTCATGGAGCTACTTGAGGTGCTTGGTTTTTAGGTTAGAACTAGTTTTAGGTGTTTAGGGTTTTCGTCTAGGTTTAGGTTAGAATTAGGGTTTTGTTTAGGGTTTAGGGTTAAGATTAGGGTTTTAGAATGATTTAAGGTTTAGTTTCTTGGTTTAGAAGTTACGCTTTAAGTGTTGTAACTTGTGTTAAAGTGGTGGTAAGAAATAAACATGCTTTAGGAGGGAAAATGACCTAGTTTGAATTCTATGCATGTTTAACTTGTACATTAGGCTTTAGAAGGTTGTGCTAGGGTTTAGGAGGGAAAAGACATTCAAAAATAACTTGTACAGTTGCTTTAGACATTTGTAAACTTATTTCAACATGAAATTAGGGTTTTTGGAATAAATGTGAACGTATCTTGTTTATTCTTGTGATGAAATAATGTTTGTAAATGGTATCGATAAATTGTTATTGTACTTGTAAAATGGATCATTAGACAGATTGACATATTAGGATGTTTACATGATATAAACATAGTTATAGTTGGCATTGGTTGTTGCGTGAGCTCGTTTAGTTTGCTATGTAAGTTACGTTACATAGTTGAAATGAAATGAAGCAAAAAATTTCCCGTGAAAATGATTCTTATATATATCATGAGTGTAAATTACATTGGTGAAATTTGTGAGTTGTAATAGTCTCCCTCCCTTAAAAGAAATCTCGTCCCGAGATTTAGTTGGATGCCGGAGTGATGTTTGAAAATAGATGTGGATACTTGGCACGAATTTGATCTTCGCGTTCCCACGTAAATTCTGGTCCTCTTTTAGAGTTCCATCTTACTTTGACTATAGGAATACGACTCTGTCTCAGTTGTTTGACTTCACGATCCATAATTTCCACTGGTTCTTCCACAAAATTGAGTGTGTCATCGAGCCGAAGCTCTTTCATTGGAATGACGAGAGATTCATCAGATAGGCATTTCTTTAGATTAGAAACGTGGAAAGTACTGTGGACACTACTGAGTTCTTCAGGAAGCTCAAGTGTGTATGCCACTGGGCCGACCCTTTTAAGGATCTTAAATGGTCCAATGTACCAGGGGTTAAGCTTTCCTCGCTTTCCGAATCGGATGACACCTTTTCGAGGTGACACTTTTAACATAACACGATCTCCAACTTGGAATTCCAAAGGCTTTCGCCTTATATTGGCATAACTCCTTTGTCGGTCTCTTGTAGCTTGCAAGCGTTGTCGAATTTGTACTATCTTTTCGGTGGTTTCATGGATTATCTCTGGTCCCGTGAGTTGAACATCTCCAACTTCGGCCCAGCAGACAGGTGATCTGCACTTTCGACCATAAAGTGCCTCGAATGGTGCTGCCTTAATACTGGCATGGTAACTGTTATTGTAAGAAAATTCTACCAATGGTAAGTGTCTTTCCCAACCTTTTCCAAAATCTATAACACAGGCTCGAAGCATGTCTTCGAGTGTTTGGATGGTTCTTTCACTTTGTCCATCAGTTTCGGGATGATATGCCGTACTCATGTCTAATTGAGTACCCAAAGCATTCTGCAATGACTGCCAGAATCTGGATGTGAAATGACTGTCATGATCTGAGATGATGGATATCAGCACTCCATGCCGTGAAACTATTTCCTTTATATACAACCTTGTAAGGGTTTCCATACTATATGTTGCTCTGGTGGGGATGAAATGTGTTGATTTTGTAAGGCGATCTACAATGACCCAAATTGTGTCATGTCCGTTTGATGTTTTGGGTAGTTTTGTAACGAAGTCCATCGTTATTCTTTCCTATTTACATGTAGGAATCTGTGGTTGTATCAGTAAGTCGGATGGCTTCTGACATTCTGCTTTAACTCTAGAGCATGTCAAACACTTGCCAACATATTCTGCGATGATTGCCTTCATGTTAGGCCACCAATAGAGTTTCTTTAAATCCTGATACATTTTGTCAGAACCTGGGTGGATGGAATATTTTGATTTATAAGATTCATGCATGATCATGTCTCTCAAATTACCAAAGAGTGGTAACCAACTTCGATTCTTGATACATCGGGTTCCATCAGGACGTACTTCAAATGCTTTGTCCATTCCTTGTAGGTTCTCAGCTTTGATGTTCTCTTCTTTGATTGCCTCGGTTTGGGCTTCGAGGATTTGCGATGGTATTTTTGGGTGAAGGGTCATGACTAATGATCTAACTCGGAGTGGTTTGATTCGTTCCTTCCGGCTTAAGGTATCTGCTACAACATTTTCCATTCCAGGATGGTAGCGAATCTCACAATCGTAATCTGCGAGCAATTCTAACCAACGACGTTGTCTCATGTTCAACTCTTTCTGATCAAGGATATGCTGAAGACTTTTATGATCAGTTGAAAAACAGACATTTTGTTGCCATACAGATAGTGTCTCCAGATTTTAAGAGCGAACACAACTGCTCCTAATTTGAGATCGTGTGTGGTATAGTTTTCTTCATTAGGCTTATGTTGTCAGGATGCATATGCAATAACCTTTTCTCTTTGCATTAACACTGCTCCTAGACCTTGGAGTGATGCATCACAGTGAACGACAAAGTCATCGTTTCCTTCTGGTAATGCTAAGATTGGAGCTTCATACAATTTTTGTTTTAGCAGTTGAAAAGCTAAATCTTGGTCTTCTCCCCAGATATACTTCTTATTTTTTTAGGTTAATTCAGTCAAAGACTTTGCAATTTTCAAGAAATATTTGATGAATCTCCGATAGTAACCAGCAAGTCCTAAGAATTAGCGTACTTCTGTGGGTGTGGTAGGAGATGCCCAATTCTTAACTGCTTCAATCTTGGCAGGGTCAACGTGAATTCCTTGACTGTCAATCATGTGCCCAAGAAACTGCACGATATTGATCCAGAAATCACATTTGGAGAACTTGGCATACAATTTCTCTTTTTTGAGTAATTCCAAAATTATCCTCAGGTGATTTGCATGTTCTTCTTTATTACGAGAGTAGATGAGAATATCATCGATGAACACTATCACAAATTTATCCAAGTATGGTTTGCACACACGGTTCATGAGGTCCATGAACACAGCAGGTGCGTTGGTTAAACCAAATGGCATCACTTGGAATTCATAGTGTCCGTATCTCGTTCTGAAAGCAGTCTTGGGAATATCTTCATCCCTGACTCTCAGTTGGTGATAGCCTGATCTTAAGTCAATTTTCGAGTAAACACTCGAACCTTGAAGTTGGTCGAATAAGTCATCGATCCTGGGTAATGGGTAACGATTCTTTACGGTGAGTTTATTCAACTCTCGGTAATCGATACACATTCTGAAAGATCCGTCTTTCTTTTTAACAAATAAGACAGGAGCTCCCCAGGGCGAAGTACTTGGTCGGATAAAACCTCGGTCTGCTAACTCTTGTAGTTGGTTAGATAGTTCCTGCATTTCTGAAGGAGCTAATCTGTAAGGTGCTCGGGCTACTGGTGCCGCTCCTGGAATTAAATCGATTTGGAATTCTACTTGGCGATCAGTTTTAAAAGGGTGATGTGGCTTAATAAGCTGACTTGGATCAAGAGAAAAAGGAAAAATAAATAAACTATCGGTAACCTGCTAAGTAGGTAAACCGATACATCAAAAAGTCAAAATTTGAAAGTATGGCGATCAAATAGCAAGAAAAAAAGATGACTACACAGAATTAGAAAAAAAGAAGAAGTTTACTACAATTTTAAGCAATTTGCCCAAAAAATATGTTCAATTCCATGAATTTTTTAAGGACTTATCCAAATCACGAAGAGGAAATTATATCAGGTTTGATTATATTATTCATCGTATTCTTCCTTGTTGAATACATTCTTTTTACTTCTCTTTGAAATATTTTTGAAGTAAAAAAAAGAGACAGATTGGCAAATGTGGTTGCATGATTCATGTAAATGTCTAATTGTTATAAGTGGATTATGTGGTATTGGTATTGTGGGTTATTTGTAAGTCTAGAACCTGGTATGTGGGTTACTAAGTTTCGTTTGCAAAGTTAGTTTTAAGATCTAAGTAGTGGTTATGACTGATCTTAGTTTTCCTCCACCCCCCCCCTTTGATTTGTGATTGCATTCTAACAAAATTTCCCATGCTTCACTAGTCTTTTTGTCTGGGGTAGATGTTTATTTTGTTGTGGTTTGTTTGGCTCTATGGTCCCACAAGTATATAACTTCTTTAGATATGTTAGGGTTGTTTGGTTTGGTTCTTGTTGTATTTTTAAGTTCATGTATCGATGTCTTTTTGTTGTTGTTATGTTATCTTATTTTTCTTAGTCTTTGTTCTCAATAGATGAAAATAATGATGAATTTGAACATACGCTAATTTTGATATCGACAACAATGGTTATCTCATGCAAGAAGAAGTAACAGATATTACACATATTTATAATGGATTTTTAAGGTATACTATTCTAAGAAGAAATTTTTTCACTTTTGCTGATGCATATGAGTTATAGAACCAGTATGGTCTATCCAAGGGTTGTATTTGAAAGCATAAACTTAATAGTTACAAAGACACAAACAAAGTTTCTCGGCAAATATTTACATGTAACAAGGAAGGTTTTAAGGATATGAATGAAAAGAGACGTTACACGATTATGTAAAACGTCGTCGTATTACATGAACCGGTTGTAAGGCCCTAATGCAAGTGGCATTATCAAGCGAAAGTGGTGAGTGGGTTGTAGACAAGTTTAGTGATGAACACAATCATCCTTTTGATTCTCCATCAAAAGTAATCAAGAAAAGGTCTCATAGCATCTTTCATCATTCCAATGAATGTGAAGATGTTGTAACATTATTGTCAAAAGCATGTGCCACACTTATCAATTCACATACACATACGAAATTAAAAGGAAGAACTAGAGAGAGAGATGAGTTTAGAGAGAGAAATATCAAAAGAAAATGGATACACATTAAATGAAAATAAAATGAGCAACACCCTCTCCACGTGAGGAGAGGGATTTATATAGTAGAGTACTTAGGCTAGCCTTGGGTTTAAGTAGGCTTCCAAGGTCGGGCTTGATAACTAATGGGCTTTAAAGCCCGTAACTAGGCCCAATTAGCTTATAGAATTCCCATGATCATCAACTAGACTAATACAAGGTTCAGGAATTATAATGACAATCACTTTATATAAAACTAGGTCTAACAATCTCCCCCTAAGAGGTGGTCATTGCATATAAGGCTTCACTTCGTGTGACGTCTTGAGTCTTGGAACCTTGTTGTCTTGGGAATTCTTTTGAAGTTCCTTTTCCATGCTTGGGATCATGGATCTTGATCTTTAGCTTGATATACTTTGACAAAATTCTGATATCGTGGTTTTTGGCCTTGATTTGTCATGACTACTGAGATATTTGAATCTTTATCCTTGAATCTTTATGCCGCCTTACGATCTTGTGTCGTTACCCTCATGCTCATTGTCTTGAAAGCTTGCTAACAATCTCCCTCAACATGTTCTTTGACATGATTACTAGAACTACATGAGTAATCTTGACGATGATGTTCTTTAGGGGAAGTGCTTGTACATCAGAGATTTTGAAAGACTTGAAAACATATACTTGAGCTTTCATCATGAATTTATCTCTGTTGATGGATCATGAGCATGAGGTCTTGAATCTTGACTCAGCTAGAACGAGGTTGTAACGCCGTCACTTATACCTGAAAATTGATGTTAGTGATAAACAATAGATATGGACGAATATGGCTTTGTCATTCGTCTTAAATTCGGTTACATTAACCTCCGGTTCTGTGATGACCGTTTTATAGTATGACTACTGTACCTGTGATTAGGTAGATTCAATTTAGAACTCTTTAACAGGGTTTCCATCTTAAAGTGTTGGATCCTCTTACGTGATTTAGATTCACCATACTTGCTTGTTCTTATTACCGGAACGTCTCAAAGCAGACAACACGATAAGAGTGAATCAGTTAGTTAGTTTCTGACTGATTGAGTCGTCAATTCATATACTGGACTAAAATCAATATCCAGTTGACACAAGCTTGATTCGTATAGAATCTCGCAAGTCACCTACCAAGAGCTTGTTTGATGATAGCTCAAGCAGGATTTCCATTCATCACTGTGAATACTAAAGAGTGTCACTCTGAATGTTCTAGCAATTATCACAAGGATAATGCGTATGACTCTTTGATACCAAATGTTGTATAATGATGTACGACATTTTGTATATTGGAATTTATGTCATAGAGAGATTTTTGATGGATCTCGTTAGCTCTAGACTCTATAAGTGCACATTTGTTATTTGGTAATCGGAGGCTGGAGTGGACTGCCACCTTTTCAATATCAACTATCTAGAAATGAGAAAGCCGATAGAAACGTGTTGATCTTCATGAGAAATGAAACATAAATCTTTTGAGAGATTTTTAGTGGCTAGGGAGGGTTGTGCATTGCATCACTAGGTCCATGATAACTTGTCTTCCATATCAGAATCATCTTTGTGATTACTGATAGATTATGCATTGACTCGGTTTCTACCTAAGGTTGTATGGAGGGCTTTTTTCTTTTCACCATTTATCCTTACAATTCTTTTTTATTCTTCAACCCCTTCAATGCTTACCGATACTTTATAACTAACACCTTGTTGGGATTGTTCCAGTGCTAGCTCTGTCTCAGTCGACATTATTCCTATTCTCACTTTACTCCTTTTTTCAATCATACCTAGGACTTCTACTCTATCTAATGGAGTGTTTCTGGGTAGATCTCTCCGGTTCTGGCTGGATCATGGAACGAATATATCTAACCTTAACCGTCTTATAACTCCTTGAGAAATAACAGTTGGTCAATCTAAAACCATTTGATAAAAATCAATCAATGTGTCTGAGAAATCATCTAAGACACATTGAGTGTTTCCAGAGTTACCAAAAAGCTCCCTCTACACATATGCACCATATTATGAAAAAGTTTTACACATGCGAGGTTTGGAAACGCACTTATAAATTGAAGATCGTATCCGTTATTAATCCGTACTGATCACATTTTAATCACTATTCTCCCCCTCAAAAATTGCATATGCGGTGACAATTTTTGACAATTAGTGAATTAAAAACAAGTTAATGTCCGTAATTCACATGAGTCTACCTAAGTCTTGGGAGAACAGGAGTGCATGCAGAATGAACTAATTATTATACTCCCCCTTAATTATAGAATAGAGTGAAAACTTGGAGTGGAAGTTTGTTGAGCATATAATTTCAAAAGAATTTGAAAAATTTTATTTTTGAAAATATCTTGAAAAATTGTGCCCAACAAGAAAATGATGTTATATGTATCGTATTAATTATCATTTCCTTAGTGCTTCTCTTGAGCATTCAAACTTTGAATGTTTATATGACATTACTCAAGACCGAGAAGATATGAACTTCCCATTGTTTAGGATAAATGTACATAAATGAACATTTTCCTTTCTTTGAAGACCGAGTCCTAAGCTAACATTTACTTAGAAGTCGTAGAGAAAAAGTTGAAAAGACATGTTTTGAAAGCATTTGAAACTCTTGCTCGAACTTCATTTATTCACCCGTATTAATATTAATCAACATTTCTAGGTGCGCAAATGTTATCGATTGTCGAGAGACATGTCGGAGAAGATTGTTTTTGTATTTTTGAAACTTTTTGATTTTGTATTTTGCTTTTATAGGTTTTATATTTTTATATTTTTCTTTTTTGATAAGTATATACAAAGAATTACTGTGATTTTGCAAGACGTTCAAGTTCTTTAAGAGACAAGCTGCGCATACCAAGGCGACAAACCAAATAGTTGAATCGATCCACTGCAAGAGCTTTGGTGAAGATATCAGCCAGTTGGTAATTCGTCTTGACAAAATACAGCTCAATCGTACCTTTTTCCACGTGTTCCTTTATGAAATGGTAGCGGACAACGATGTGTTTTGTTCTTGAGTGTTGGACCGGGTTGCAGGATATGGCTATGGCTTATTTTGAATCACAATAGATTGGAATCTTGTTGAAGTGAAAGCCATAATCCGTTAACTGTGTCCGCATCCAAAGGACTTGGGCACAGCAAGCGTATAGAGACGCATATTCTGCTTTCGCGTTTGACAGCGCCGTATAGTCTTGTTTATTTGTGGACTAGCTAACCAGCTTTTCGCCTAAGAATTGAGCTCCACCAGAAGTAATCTTGAAGGTGTCTTTACATCCCGCATAATCATCATCTGAAAATCCGGTTAGTTCAAAACCAGAATCCTTCGTATACCAGAGATCCATATTGACGGTTCCCTGGAGATAACGAAAGATCCTTTTAACCTCTTTGAGGTGATTCTCGGTTGGCTTAGCCTGGTACCGAGCACATAAACAAGTAGCATGTACAATGCCCGGTCTGCTTGACGTAAGATACATTAGGGCACCAATCACGCTACGATATTTCGTTGCATCGACTAGAGTCCCATTTTGATCTAGGTCAAGCTTGTCTTTGATCTCCATTGGAGTTCCAACGGGATCACAAGTTTTCATTCCATATTTTTTAAGGATTTCTAACACGTAATTGGACTGGTTTATGAAGATACCACAGGGAGATTGGTTAACTTGTAAACCAAAGAAAAACGTCATTTCCCTCATCATCGACATTTCGAAGCGGCTTTTCATAAGGTCAAAAAATAGTTGGGTATACCTAGGGTGTGTAGAACCAAAGATAATATCATCAACATAGACCTGTACCACTAAGATGTCTTCGTCAAAGCGCCTTATAAACAACGTTGGATCAATGGTGCCTTTGAAGAAGTGATTCTCTAGGAGAAACGTTGACAATTCGTCGTACCATGCCCTTGGTGCTTCCTTTAACCCATATAGTGCCTTCTTTAACTTGTAGACATGGCTTGGATGATCAGCATCGATGAAACCTTCAGGTTGACACACACACACGTCTTCTTTTAGGGTACCATGCAAGAATGCAGTTTTCACGTCCATTTGAAACACAGTGAACGATTTATGTGCAGCATATGCCAAAAATATCCTGATAGCTTCCAATCTAGCAACCGGAGTGAAGGATTCTTCGAAATATATTCCTTCCTCTTGGCGGTACCCTCTCACAACCAGGCCAATCTTGTTTCGGATGACTGTGTTCTCTTCATCATGCTTGTTTTTGAATAACCATTTTAAAGTAAAGGGTTTTATGTTATCTAGAGGAGAAACTAACACCCATACATCAAGCCTTTTGAACTGAAGAAGCTCTTCTTGCATTGATTCAATCCATGCAGGGTCGGTCATGGCCTCTTTGACATTCTTTGGTTCCATAGTGCCCACCGTTAATGCATACATGTACATGTCACCATCTGATCAGAGTTGATTCCTTGTCAAAACTGGTCGTGAGGGTTCTCCTATCACTTGTTTAAGAGGGTGATCCTTAATCCACTAATATTCATGAGGGTATGGTTGGTAAAACGTATGCATGTTCGATGGATCCACATATTGTGAAGATGATGATTCAGGAGCACTTGTGGATGGAGTATCAAAAGGATTTACAAACGTATTGTCATTGAACATAGCATTCGGAACATTGTCAGCAATTATTGCGGGTTGATGCTGAACATGTTGTTGTTGTGTTTCGATCTCGTCAACATCTTGTGAAGTGTTTGAAAATTTTGTAGCTTGAGAGGATGAGTTTGTTGGTGTCGGTGCGGTGTATGTTGTTGTTGTAGTTGTCGTTGGAGTCTAAAGAACTTGAGGTACTTGAGCAGCCGGAATAGTTCTTGGAGCAGTTGACGGTTGACCACCAATATAATCATCATACATAGCTTCGAACAGTAAATCCAATTCACTTTCAGTTGGTTGTTGAGTTGTTATTGTTGACGGAGCATAAGTAAGATCGAGTCCTGAACTGATCTGTCCAATTCACTTTGAAGCCCGAGTTTTAAACTGCTTTGTTCAAAAGCCATAGCTTAAAGCTCATCAAATGTCACATTCATTGTCTCCATGATTTTCTTTGTCCTTCGGTTGTAAACTCTGTAAGCACAGGAATTAGCAGAATAACCAATGAAAAAGCCAATATCACCTTTTGCACCAAGCTTCCCAATATCTTCACGATCATTCTTGGGATAACAGAGAGCCCCGAATACATGTAGAAAGGAGATATCCGGTTTTCTGCCGTTAATGAGCTCGTATGGTGTTTTGTTAAATCGACGGTGAATGATGGAGCGGTTTTGAGTGTAGCACGCAGTAGCAATCGCTTCAGCCCATAAGAATAACGGTGCACGAGAGAAAATCAACATTGTTCTAGCAGCCTCAACTAACGTCCGATTTCTTCGTTCCACTACTCCATTTTGTTGAGGTGTTCGGACAGAAGACGCTTGGTGAGAGATGCCAACACTATCAAAGTATTCTTTAAGGATTTGATTTTTGAATTCTGTGCCGTTATCGGTTCTTATGATGATGACAGGTGACTGAAGAAGGACAGTAATTCGCTTCAGGAAGGTTTTAATCACTTCTGGTGCTTCATCTTTTGATCTGAGAAAATGTACCCAAGTGTAACGAGAGTAATCGTCCACAATCACCAAAACATATCGCTTTCCATTTATGCTAGCAATTCTCATTGGACCACACAAATCCATATGAAGAAGGTGTAACCTCTGCTTAGAATTTGGAACTGGTTTGGGTGGGTGAGACGCCCTTTTGCTTTTTCCTTGCTCACATGAGGGACAAAGGTGTTCTTTGTGATATTTGAATTTTGGAAGACCGGTGACAAGATCGTTTTTGGCAAGGTCATTGATGGTGTCAAAATTGAGGTGGGATAAACGTTGATGCCATAACCATGACTTGGTAGAAGTTGCTCGAGCCATGAGGCAAATTGGGGATGCAGAGGCCATTTCATGGAGATTGATGGTGTAAAGGTTTGTTGAACGGTTTCCTTTTAACAAATCAACTCCTTCTAGAGATCTGACAAAACAAGAATTCCTTCTGAAAGCAACCTCTAAATCTGAATCACAAAACTGCCCAACTGAGAACAGATTGTGCCCCAAGCCCTCAACGAAATAAACCCTGGTGATCAAAATATTTCCCCATTGAAGATCACCGAAACCCAAAATTGCAGCAACATGATCATTTCCAAAGCGAACAGTTCCCAAAAACTTCCAAACGAAATTGATGAGAAGCTTTAGATTCCCGGTCATATGCTTGGAGCAACCCGAGTCGACGCACCATAAACAAATTTGGATAACCTGCCAAGAAAGAAAGTAGAATTTGGAAACCGTTTGATTTTAGGTTCCGAAGGGTTAGAAGTACAAGCATTATCACCATTAGAGCAGTCAGATTGACTCTCAGATTCACTGGATGCGATTATTTTTCCTTTAATGTCAAAAAAATCTTTTCTAGTTGGTGACCTCTAAGCAAAATCTAGGGTTACTAGGCATTGGTGAAGCATGTCTTTCATTGGACCCTACTTTCTTAGGCTTTATAAACCGTTGGCTTTTGCTTCTTTTGATTTCCAGTGTTTGAAAACATTTGCTTTGTCTTCTTGCCACGTCTTAGACAGATTCAAAGAGTTATAATACAAAACGTTTGATTAAGCATTGTGTGTTCTTCTTAAGTACTGCCAATTAGATTTCGCATAGTTGACAGTATATCAGTGTTTCATTAAGGAATTTCGATCCTACAAGATGACATATGTTTCTTATTCTTAGAAAGCAATAAAGTCCTATGGTGTTTTTCTACTTCAAATTCTTGATGCGGCTACTCTTAGACGCAGAAGGGACCCTATCATTCTTTGTATTGCTCCTAGGTTGTGGCCTTCTGGTCTTAGTAGCGATGTCTACTCTTGTAGAAAAGAAACCATTTGATTCAGAATTAACAACTTCTTTAGTGATGACATGAGGTTGTGAAACAGTGATCGGATTTGTCCTTACGCTTGCTTTAGTTGGTTTGTTAGGCACAGACTTTTCTTCCCTAGATTTCTTAAAAGGATTGATCCTAAACATTCCAGGGGCAATAACTTTATCATTTTCTAGAACCTTTGATTCTATGGTGGTGGGTACAGAGTTTGAAGTGACTGGATTTGACAATTCATTCGTCTTATCAACTTTTTGAGGAACCCGAGTTTTTGAAAAATTTAGACGTTCAGATTGAAATGCATTTGGTTTTCTTACAACAAACGTGTTTCTTAAAGATTCCAAAAATGGTTTCCTCTCGGTTGATTGATTTGCAAATTTAGTATTCGTACTCGTACCTTTGGTAGTGTCCTTTTGTTCAGAAACCTTATCGAATAACTGGGCTCTTAGCTTAGCATTTTCATAAATTGTGTCATGTAATTTGTTCTGCAAAGAGTCAATTATTAATTTGTTTTGAGCCCGTGTCACATTGATAAAGTCAAACAGATTCTTGTATGCAGTCTTAAGATGAGCGTTTTCTTTTTCATAATTTCGAACCTGAAACTCTAATTCTACATTCTCATTTTCAAGTTTCTCAGGCATAGGATCAAGGGTATCTGATACACATGGAGTATCCTTTCTTTTACCCTTGAGATCTCCAACCTGAGCTTGCAACCGTTCGATCTTTTGTTGCATGTCATTATAAGCTTTATTGTACGAAATTTTGTCATATTAGCATTCTTCACATTTTTTGTACCAATCATTCCAAAGTTTAGCATATTCATTTTCCTTTTTAATGATACAATTTTTAAATCATTCATTCGTATGTTCAAGCTCAGTCTGGAGATCGGATGTTTCAACAACCGTAGGATTTTGCATAATAGACATAATATCCTGACTGACTACTGCTCTCAAGAGACGCTCGATTTCATATTCCAAAGCCTTTTGCTTAGCAAGAGATTCATCAACTTCTTTTGTAAAAGATTTTAAGTCTCGAACAAATTTAGCTACTTCTTTCAAAAATTGTATTTTGAAATTTTGAACTCTAGCATCAACTTGGTTAACGATAGGGAAAATTTCAGCTTTTACAATTTTATGAAGCTCTTGATGAGCAGAAGATGACTAATTGTGTATATCTAAAGTCATTTTT
>BQNB010104344.1:0-23839 GCA_026074375.1 Tanacetum coccineum | reverse complement strand
TTAACCCGGAATTTTGTACTCACAAGATTCTTATGGAAGAGGACTACAAACCAGCGGTCCAACACCAAAGACGGGTGAATCTAAAAATCCACGATGTCATCAAAAAGAAGGTTAAAAAACTTCTTGACGCTGGATTAATTTACCCGATCTCGGATAGTCCTTGGGTGAGCCCCGTACATTGCGTACCGAAAAAAGGTGGATTTACCGTTGTTGAAAATGATGAAAACGAGTTAATTCCCATTCGATTGGTTACGGGGTGGTGTATATGCATTGACTACCGAAAGTTAAATGACGCCACCCGTAAAGACCACTTTCCACTACTGTTTATGGACCAAATGCTTGAGAGATTAGCGGGAAACGTATACTATATTTTTCTCGATGGTTTCTCGGGTTACATTCAAATCCCCATCGACCCTCATGATCAAGAAAAGACCACATTCACGTGTCCTTATGGAACATTCGCCTACCGTCGCATAACTTTCGGCTTATGCAATGCACCAGGCACGTTCTAAAGGTGTATGATGGCTATCTTTCATGAAATGATCGAAAAAATGATGGAAGTCTTTATGGACAACTTTTCAGTCGTTAGGAATTCATTCAAAAGTTGCCTTTCTCGTGTGGACAAGATACTCAAAAGGTGTGAAGACACCAATCTTTGTCTAAATTGGGAAAAGATTCATTTTATGGTTAAGGAAGGAATTGTCCTTGGCCATAAGATTTCCAAAAAAGGGATTGAGGTCGATAATGCCAAAGTCGATGTGATTGCTAAGTTACCTCATCCCACCACCGTCAAGGGTGTTCGGAGTTTTCTCGGTCATGCCGGTTTCTACCGATGGTTCATTAAGGATATTTTCAAAATTTCCCGACCGATGACTCATCTTCTTGAGAAAAATACTTTGTTCATCTTCTCCGATGAATGTATTCAAGCTTTTGAAACATTAAAGAAAAAACTTACCGAAGCTCCAATCTTGATTGCCCCCGACTAGGACCTACCCTTTGAGCTTATGTGCGATGCAAGCGACTTTGCCATAGGTGCAGTCTTGGGGCAACGTCATGAAAAACACTTTAGGCCTATACACTATGCTAGTAAAACAATGAACGAGGCGGAATCGCATTACACCACGACAGAGAAAGAAATGTTAGCCGTGGTGTATGCCTTCGAAAAATTCTGGTCTTACCTCATCTTGAACAAAAGCATAGTGTATACGGATCACTCCGCCCTAAAATATCTCTTTGCTAAAAAAGATTCCAAGGCGAGATTGCTCCGGTGGGTTCTCCTCCTTCAAGAGTTCAAATTCAAAGTAATTGACACAAAAGGAGCCGAGAATCTCGCGGCCGATCATCTTTCCCGATTAGAAAATCCTTATGAAAATGTACTCGACCCAAAGGAGATAAATGAAACGTTTCCTCTTGAGACACTTAATATGGTGACTTTTTGTAGTGACTCAAGTACCCTATGGTTTACCGATTTTACAAATTACCACGCGGGGAATTTCATTGTTAAAGGGATGTCGCCCCAACAAAAGAATAAGTTTTTCAAGGATGTTAAACACTACTTTTGGGACGAACGCTATTTATTTAAAATATGTGCGGATCAAGTGATCAAGCGGTGTGTTTCGGGCCAAGAAGCTATTGACATCCTCATAGCTTGCCATAGTGGACCCACCGGGGGACATTACGATGCCAACTACACCGCCAAAAATGTTTTTGACTCAGGATTTTATTGGCCCACAATCTACCGTGATGCCCATGACTTGGTCACCCAATGTGACACTTGTCAACGTCAAGGAAAAATTTCGTAACGTGATGAAATGCCATAAAATTCCATCCAAGTTTACAAAATCTTTGACGTGTGGGGCATCGATTTCATGGGGCCGTTCCCGTCTTCATGAGGGAACAAGTACATACTCGTGGCCATCGATTATGTATCAAAATGGGTTGAAGCAAAAGCGCTCCCCACCAATGACGCCCGAGTTGTTTGCAAATTCCTAAAATCTCTCTTTGCTCGGTTTGGAACTCCTCGCGCTATCATTAGTGATCGCGGTATGCACTTTTGTAATGACCAATTAGCAAAGGTCATGCTTAAGTACGGTGTCACTCACCGTCTTGCTACCGCGTATCACCCACAAACTAGTGGGCAAGTGGAAGTCTCCAACCGTGGTTTAAAATGAATTCTTGAAAGGACCATAGGCGAAAACCGTGTCTCTTGGTCAGATAAATTGGATGACACACTTTGGGCCTTCCGTACCGCTTACAAAACACCCATCGGGTGTACTCCTTAGAAGCTCGTGTACGGAAAGGCATGTCATCTATCGATCGAGCTCGAGCACAAAGCCTATTGGGCCTTGAAGCATGCAAACTTTAACCTTTCGACCGCGGGTGATCACCAAAAAGTTCAACTCAATGAATAAAATGAACTTCATGATCAAGCCTATGAGAACTCTTTGATCTATAAAGAGAAAACAAAGAGGATCCATGACTCCAAGATCAAAAACCGCGTTTTCAACATTGGTGATCAAGTCCTCCTCTTTAATTCTCGATTGAAGATTTTCTCGGGAAAGTTAAAATCCCGTTGGTCCGGGCCGTTCACCATTGCCCATGTGTACCCTTATGGCACCATTGAGTTATCTCAAACCGACGTGCCAAACTTCAAGGTAAACGGTCATAGACTTAAACACTACTTTGGAGGGGACATACCACCAATGATTGTCCCAGATCTCCAAACCTTCCCCAAGGACAAATGAATTCGGGGAATGGGTCAAGCTTAGTGACCCTAAACAAGTGCTTCATGGGAGGCAACCCATGCTTATCCTAGTAGTAGTATTGTAGTAATGAATAAGTGTTTTTTTTGTGAAGAGACTCGCCTATACCTTTCTCGTTTGCTTGTGTTTTTGTGATGATTGTCCAGGATTGTCCTGGATTTTTGAAGCCTCTCGTACTCGTGGTTTTGTCCTTCATTCACAAGAGCTTCAAATCCTCATCTTCATTTGGGAAATCCAATATCCTAATCTAATCGACTAATGTTTATCTTTAAGCATACATAATAAACGGCTTAGAGTGACGTAGGGACCCTTTTTAAAACATTGAGGACAATGTTTAGTTCTAGTATGGGGGGATCTATCGATTGGATTGTGCCTACAACCGTTGTTTTCATGTAATCCCGTTTTTACCACCAAAAAGTTTGAAAAAAATACCAAAAAAATGAAAAAATTTAAAAATTTTCAAAAACAAAATAAGTGTTTTGTCACAATTTTAACTTTCCTGCTGGGTAGAATAAGAATAAATTTTGACTCGATCGAGCATGTTGAGCTCTAGCTTGTTCCTTAACTTTTAGACTAAGCATTCGCGAATCTTTGCGAAGAACGAAAAATGATAGAGTTAATTATGAGTTAGATGCTAAACAAGGATTATTTGGAAATCTTAAGAGCTCACATGTGTAATTTGTGGCTTTTTATCCCATAAGCTCCTAAACGGACAAATAATACATGCTATTTTTGGAAATTAAACTTAAATCAATAATTTTTATGTAGTTGATAGCAATAATTTTAGTCTTAGTTCAAATTTATACTTAAATTTTTCAAAAAAAAGTCTTCTTTATATCGTGAAATAAAGTGTGGAATGAAAAAAAAATGATGAAAAAGAATGATGAGTAATAATTATAAATTGTGGGCTGATAAAAGTTTGCCTGAATTCTTGCCGGATATAAACCGATAGTTTAAGCACTTCTAATAAGAATAGCCATAGTAAGAATAATAATCCGAGACTGATAAAAGTTTGTTGCATCTTGCCGGCTCACAACCGATGTTGCAGCCTTCTAAAAGGTCGAGGGTTACAATTGCATCATGGTTATGTTTAATGTTAAGTGTGAATTAATAAATGTAAGGAAAATCTTTTTTTGTTAAATTTAAACATGCTTTTGAACTTAGACTATTTCATTTTAAGTTATGCTTTCTTCTAAATAAGCTATGTATAAACGGGAAACCCAAGAGTTTTTGAAACCAAAGGTCCGTGAGTCCCGATACTAGTCTCTGTGGGGTGTCAAAAGCCTGGTCACTTAGCCGCAAGGTTGGGATGTGCCAAGACGAAAGTCGCTACATGGGATGATCTCGCATTCAAACTCATTATTCTCGGGTGGAACGTGAAGCATAGAAATTTTGCAAAACGTTGATCCATGGTTGAAATTCAAAATGGCACATTCACCTAAGATATAATAATTGTCGGGCAGTAAAAGTTCACAAGCTGCAAAATTATGAGTAGTCTTTGCATACTTAAACTTATATTTATCGGTGATTTCGTTTTAAGTGCTGGTTTGAATATGTGAAAGTCAAGGACGATGAATTTATCCTTCTTGGGCATTTTAGGATTGAAATGCGTCTTGTTCTATGATCCTTAACGGTTTATGAAATTAACGAAAGTAAATATGTTAGTAGTTGCTTAAAAGAAAACCAAATGAGAAAAAAGGAAAAATACAAAAATATGTGTAGGAATAAGTGTATATCTTTAAGAATGGTAAAAAATGGGGCTTTTCTAAACTCTTGATTCTTTCAATCCCCTTGATGAACACTTAGCTACTTTTCAAGGTAATTAGTCGAGGGGGATCGAGATTCTTAGTTTTCTAAGTGCTTACTTATAGCATTGCGTGAGGACACGTCAATATCTTAGTATAGGGGATTTTAGTATGTGCTTAATTACACATACCATTTTCTATTAAAAACGTGCTTAAATGACAAAAAACGTACCAACCAAAAATACATTGTATATGTATGTTTTGCATTTGTATTGTGCAGGTAACAGATATCTAAGAAAAGGATAAAACCGAAGCCAAAACGACAAAACCGAGCACGAGAATGGAAAGAGCGTAAAAGAAAAGTCAAATCAAAACCAAAAGTCAAAAAGTAAAAGTCAACCAAAGCCAACCCCGACAAAGTTAAAGTCAAAGGCGGAGCCGATATCAAAGAAATGTTAAATGAGCCAACCCGTACCCATCTAATGGGCCGGGTCAGCCCATTTAAACATTATGAAGACTTTATAAGACTTAAGCCTTATAAAAAAGGCCTAATACTTCTTTTCTATAGCTCGGCCTAAATCCAAAAGCCCAAACCCCCTTATAACAGCCGTTAACCCATTAACCCACATCACCCTTTATGCCGTTAGCCCTTTAAGGACTAACGATGCAAGCAAACACCAAACTCAGGGACTGATTTTGCCAAAGTTCAAACAATTTTCACTACCCGCCAAATGATCCAAGTACTGTTCCCCTATCGTCACCACTTTGTCGACCTATACCTAAACATCACCCTCCCCCTCTACCTCACTCTACAAATGGCCAAACGCCAACTTGGCAATCCCAAAATCCCCCATTCGTCAAGGGTAAATGACAAAGATTGAAGGGTTGAGATCAAAGGGCTTGGGCACCACTCAAATTTAATGGCCAAGATGAAAGACTTGAAGCACTCACACATGAAGCACAACTACCTTATGTCTCATACAAGAAAGCACACATCCTAGAACCTTCTTAGCTTTTATATAAATAGGACTCATTGTAAGCCCTTGGGCACTTAGTTTTTTTACCTAGTTTAACTTTCAGCTTATATTTTAAGTCTTTTTAGCTTATTGTATTGTTTTCTTAAAAGCCTTGTACTAATTTTAAGTTTAATGAAATATTGAAGTTTTTATGTTTTATCCCGTTTTTAAGTTAAAGTGTTTTATGTTTTAAAACTGTTTTATAAGCTCACAAAAGCTCTTTTTATATCATTCTTAAGCTGTTTACTTAAGTCTTACAAACTCTTTCATAGTTTGTAAGGTTTAAGCTTATTTTACCAAAAATCACTCAAAAAGCTCAAATGGAAGATAAGCCAAAAAGGGAAGGGCTTATTGCTGTCACTAGCTTGTCTTTGACAAGCTAGAGCTTGTAGATTAGCTTATTTATAAGCTTGTTTGCCCTGTTTAAGCAAGGGCTCTTGTAAGTTTCCATTTCTCAAACTTTAGCTTATTTACTGTAGCATAGCTTATTGTGCTTATCTCTGCTTATTCTTTGCTTATTTATGCTTTTATATGATGTTTGTTGCTTATTATGCTTATCTTGTAGTTTAGAAATCATTTGTACAAGTTTTATTAAAATCTATCTTAAGTAGCTTAAAAGTTTGCATAATCTGTTTTAGCTTATCTGAGTGCTTATTAGTTGTTTAAGTCTGCTTAATATTACTTATTATGCTTGTTAGACATCTGGTCTTTGCAAAGTTTTGGCTTAAATAGCTTTTATCTAGTTTTTATTTGAAAACTGTCATTTAAAGGGGTGTTTGGTTTAACTGATTTTACTTGTCAAAATGGGTCAAAATGAGTTTAGCCTTTTGGGTCACTTTAGTTAACTAAAACTCATCTTAAAATCCAGTAGTTAGAAGTTTTTTAAAGAGTCTAAAATTCAAAATCCTAGGTTGTTTTTATAAAAAAAATAATAAGTAGTTTTTTAATCTTTAGAATTTATTGGAAAAATCATTCATTATGATTTGGTCATTTTTGGTGCTTATTGAGTATTTTTTGGATGTTTTTGTGTTTATTTAAGTCTTAAAACAAGTTAGAAAGATAGTTCAATAGGCCTGCATTGTTAGTTTAGTTTTTTGTACCAACTCTGTCAAAATTTGCTAAGTGTTCAAAATTTGAGAAACAACTTTTATCATTTGTCTTTTTCCTGGCTTATATTGTTTTTCAAAATGAATTTTGAAAGTTTGATATAAGTTCATTTTAAGGTTCCTAATCCTAAATCTGTTTTGAGTTCTTATTATCATAAGGTTCTTGTTGTTAGCTTAATTTTATGCTCAAAAGTTTGGGTTTTGTTAAGATTGCAAAACAAAAATCTGCTAAGAGTTGAATAGTGTGAAACACCTTTTCATTAAGCCTTTTTAAGGGCTTATTGATATTCAAACTCCTTTTTTTGTTGAAAGTGGCTTTTAAGTAGATTTTTGGCCAATCTTTTTAGTGGTATGAGTTTCCAAGCCATAAGGATCCTTTTTCTAGCTTAAAAATAAGCTAGAAAAGTGTCTCTAGGGTTGTTTGGTTAGCAGGATTAGCCAATAGTTTATTTGCTTATTTGAGCCTCTCAACTTATTGCATTTGCTTAATGTAGGTTTAGTTTTGCTTATTAGGTTAGTTTAAGTCCATTTTAGCTTATTTCCTTTAGTTTAGAGCTTATTGAGCTCTATTTCATTTTAGATAACTTTATTTAAGTTATTAAGCTTTTTAGTGAAACTATCATTCTAGCTTATTTTAGTTGCTTATTTTCGTTCATATATGCTTATTAGGTGTAGTTAAGTTTCTGTGTTAGCTTATTTCTCTTTTATGGATAGCTATTTTATGCATAAATTGCTTAACAGTTTTTTTTTTAGCATTTAATCCTCTTATGGTAAAAAGCTTTTTCTATCAATCTAGGCTTATTCTTTTCTTATTTGTGGCTTATAATAAAAAGTGTTTTTGTAAAAAGTTGCTCATTATTGCTTATTAAAAAGTTGAAAAAAAATGAAAATAAAAAACATTTGGGAGTTTTGGGAACTCCCAGGTGAGCAGACTCAAACCCGTGACCCTCACCCCAACTCACCAAACGTTTTTAACACAAACCGTCTACTACACAGCGCCCTTGGGTCCTTATACCGTTTTGTTTTGCACAAACAATTTACTTATACACGTTTTGAGCCCATTAGCCCATAAGCACTTCGTAGCTTATTAAGGTTTTTTCTTAGCTTATTTGATAAGCTGGCTTCACCAGCTTATTTTTCCTAGGATCTTTATAACATTTAAGATTTTCCTGCAATTTTTTATATTTTTCCAACTTTATTTGTTATTTTTATTTAATTTCCGTAGATTAAAATTTTAAGAAGTCATTTAAAAATAGTAAATTAATTCAGAAAAATATAAAAAAATAGTTTTTAGTTTTAGAATAAATATTTTAAGGTTTACAAACTTTAAAAACATTTTTATCATTTTTTGATATTAATTCTTTTTAGCTTATTAAATTAATTTTAGAATAAAGTTTTTAATTAAAAAAAGTATTAGTGAAAAATAATTATCCAGAGTTTTTTATGATATTTTAGACTTTCTCTAAATAGAAAATCATTTTCTTGGAATTTTAGGATTAATTTTTAATTTTCGTAGGAATTTAAAAAGATTAAATAGGATTTAATTCATAAAAAAGTCAAAAAAAATAATCTTTTTCGAAAATTTTCATTTGTCAATTTAAGGTATAGGAACAAATTTGTATTTTTATGGTAATATTTGCCTTAGTTGATAATTAGTCGCGTTTTTAGGATTCTCGTTTGCTTTTTTAGTTTCAAATTATGTTGCTTTAATTGTTTTTAGTATAGAATGCATTAATTTTCCCGTAGAATTAGAAATCCAATCAAAATCTTTGTTCCATTCAAGCATCAATTATCAAATCGACAAACGATTTTCCATTGCATTCCTCGTTGGGGATAACGACCCGGGAATCATACTTCTGGATTTTCTACATTGAGATTTTTCGATTCTTCCCGTAGATTTAGAAAACCAATCAAAATCTTTGTTCCATTCAAGCATCAAATGTCAAACTGTCTTTCGACTTTCTATTGCATTCCTCGTTGGGGATAACGACCCGGGAATCATACTTCCGGATTTTCTACATTGAGATTTTTTGATAATTATCTTTATTATATATTTATAATTATTTATATTTATATATATTTAAAGGGGTAGTTTTGAAACTTATCATTTTGGCGCCGCTGCCGGGAAGGATTGTATACGATTGTCGTTGCGTTTGACAATTAGTGCTTTGAAGATCCTTCCGTGTGAAGTTATTTTGCTTACTTTCTCATAAAAAAAATACAAAAAGATTTTTCTTTTATTAGTATATATATAAAATAAAAAATCAATCAAAAAAATTAAAAAAATTGTCCTAAAAAGAAAAAAAAATATATCATCAATATAATGTTCTCAATTGGAGCATTATCATAATAAGTTCCCGAACAAAAGATCAAAAACTTACCTTTTGTATCACTTGCGAGGTACGGTTCACCTTTGAAAGTTAAACAAACTATAAGAGGGGTATAAGGCGGGTTGTTCCGAGGAACTACGACCCTAAAGGAGAAAGGTTTTTAATAGCTTCGCGCTTTCCTACTCCTCCGCTCCTTTGTGCGTTTTTCTCTTTAAAGAGTTACCGAGAAGCTTGTTGATTATTAGGTTTAAGTGTCTTATCTCATTGTCCGTTATTAAAATAAATTGTGAATTCATTGTTGAAAAACCAAAAAAAAAAATTAGTATAAATTTTCTTTTTATATTTTAGTGCATGCGCACTCGTTCTCAATCCCGTAATTCTAACCGTCAACAACAACAAGTCCCACCGACTTTTGTTGAACCATTTGATCTTGTGGAACCAATTGATAATCCAGCTCCTCCCGTAGTTACGATGGCCGATAATCGTACTATGGCGCAATTGCTCGAAGCACCCACCGAGGGTTACGAGGATGCCATCGTTGTTCCCGAGATCACCGCGGACAACTTTGAGCTTAAGCATGGTTTGCTTACTCTTGTTCAAAATAAACAATTTTTTGGACATGACAAAGAAGACCCTCATGCTCACATTCGTTATTTCAACAAGATCACTTCTACGATGAAGTTCCCGAACGTCCCGAGTACGTCGGTTAAGCTTATGCTTTTCCCATTTTCCCTCGAGGGGGCCGCCCGGATTTGGCTTGAAAAAGAACCCCCTCGATCGATTCTTACATGGGATGATCTTGTTTCGAAATTCATAAACAAATTTTTCCCTCCCTCCAAGACAACAAACCTTCGAAATGAAATCACGAGATTTCAACAACGATTTGATGAAACTTTTTACGAGGCATGGGACCGATTCAACGATCTTCTTCGGGCATGTCCACATCATGGATTTTCGGAATTACATCAACTCGATACATTCTATAATGCCTTGAACTCTAATGATCAAGATTCGTTGAATTCCGCCGCGGGTGGTAATTTTTTGGATAAAATGCCTCAGGGAATTTGCCTAAGAATCATAAGAGAAAATCAAAGTTCTGTCATTCACAAAACTAAGCGATTGTTTGCCAAATTAATGTACGAGCAATTTACCCTCGGTATTTTCTCCCGATGTTGCAGAACTTAAGTATGGTGAAAGCTTGCTTCTCGATAAGAAAAACCAATCCCAAGTTCCCGCTACCTTAAAAGTGGTTGAGGAAAATTATGTAACTTGCGGTGGTGCTCATTCTCACCGTAATTATCCCGCCACTGATGGAAACGTTTATCGTGACAATATTCAAGAATACGTCTCTCAAGCCGCCGTGGCTAATTTCAACCAAGGAAATACCAGTTACCATCCCTCGATGGTTGCAAATCAAATTACGATCCTCCCAGTTTTGCCTCCGTTCAACAAACCAACGAAATAATCAAAATCGTTACAACCAAAATTGGGGGAATAATTACAACCAAGGACCAATCTACTAACCCCTGGTTAATCAAGCTCTAATTTATCGACCCCCGATTAATCAACCTCTGGCTTACCAAGCCCTGACTTACCAAGCTCCGATTCCTCAAACACAAGGTGTGTCAAAGGAGGATTTTCAAAACTACATCAAAGCTAATGATGCGGTTATGAGAAATATGCAAAACCAAACCCAGAACATGCAAAATCAAATGACCAATTTAACGGACTTGCTTACCAAGTTCATGAATACCAATACCGCCTCTACTTCGGGCTCGGGTTCTCTTCCTAGCAACACCGTTGCTAACCCGAAAAGTGACTTGAAAGCAATCACTACCCGAAGTGGCATTTCTTACAATGGGACTCAAGTTCTACCTCTGCCTTCTTCTCTTCCTAAGGTGGTGAAACGTGAAACTAAGGTTACAAAGGACACGATGCCTCCTACTAATAACGGAAGTACCGAAGACGTCCAACCTCCGGTTGTCCAAGTTGAAACTCATGTACCAATTTTTGAGCCCGTTGTTGCTCCCGTTAGTGCTCCGAAGCCTAACCCGAAACCATCAATTCTATATCCGTCTAGATTAAGGACAAAGATCCGCGAATAAAGCTAAAATCTATTTTGAGTATTGCTTTACCAAATCTTTCAAGGTTTTGCATTTGTCATTTGCATTAGGGGATGCTTTTTTTCGAATGGAAGTTTTGGGGGGATTAGAGGTATGTGGGTGTGTGGTGTGTGATTGGGGGTGATGTACATCTTTGCAAGTGTTCTTCCGTTTTATAACCCAAATAATTTATACACCTAAATAGTCCAATAAAATAACTAAAATATGCTTGTAATTTGTAGTGTTTGGTAGTGTGCCTGGTTATGGAATAAACCGTCACTAAAATAGAAAAGCCACCCCACAAGAAAACAGTCAAAAAACACAAGCACGGGACACGAGAATCAGATGAGCTCATAAAGAAAGCCTAAGGATCAAAGCCGATAGCCAGAAAAGCAAGACTTAGTCAAATCCAGTCAAATATTCAATAAAAGTCATCAAAAATCAAAATCCTAGCCCATTGTCCTTTTTTAACAACTCAAAGGCCAAACCTTGTAATTCCCAAAAGTTATTTATTAACTTGAAATTGGCAATAGGGTAGAAGAGGGACCAAAAGTGCAAATTTACCTAAACTCCAACAGTTTTTACGGCTACTATTTGGGCGCCAAACCTTTTACTGTTCACCTTTCTTCCCCGTTTCACCATCCGGGTAATCAGAGGGTTTTCCAATTAAAGGGTGCTTAGTCATTCATGAGCTCATAACACAAAGGAAAGGACAAATCAGTCTTTATACAAATGATTACTTAACCCTCTCCCAATCAAAGGCATCGTCTATAATGGTGAAAGCACAAATTTTAAGTGGGTTTTTTTGTGCTAAAAACACTCACAAAAGAAGCATAAACGTATCATAATGAATGACACGCTGGCAATCTTCTGGTGTCCACAGTTTGATCAAACGGTTCACAATTGTGCTTGGATGATAAAGGAAATGATTGGTGAGGATTGACAAGTTCGGATAGAAGGAAGAGGCAAGAAGGACCAAGGCAGCCTAAATACAAATTTTAAACATAAAAATTATCTATATAAAAAAAAAAAAAATAATAATCAAACAAATCCCCAAAAACTAACAATATAAAACCAAATACCAAAAAAAATTATTCTACCATAACTCCTAAAAAAAACAACCATTTCCCACCTACAAAACCCTAAAAATAATATTTTAGTCAATCTTTATTCCATATGTGCAATTTCTTTTTTAATAAACACCCCCCTCCCCTCCAAATTAATCAAAATTAAATGAAACAAGCATTCACAGATTTATTTATCAGATCATTAATATTAACCTTTTAATGAGTCAATTATTTTTTACTGTTTATTATATTTTGTTTATGTTTTGCTATTATAATACTATTTGCATATGATTATTAGATTTTACATTTGTTATAAGTATTTATATAATGCGAGTTCGCTCCAAAATACAAAATTACAAAAAAAGATATATCCTTCTATATATCACAACTCTTAATTATTAGATCTATCTCTCTATTTTTGATTATTTGATTTTTTGTTTTTTTCGATAAAGAGATCTCTACTAATTCTTTTGTGTGCGAGATGGGATTCACTATCTACAACCCATCTCTCACTTATGTTCTTTTTTCCTTAAATGTTTCTAATACGCGCGCTTGTTGCTTAGGTGTTTTGTTATTTTGAAATTTAATAACTCGCTGTGTCTATCCAGTGTGTGTGTGTGTTACCCCCTCCCCCCATCCTCCACTTTAGAGAGTTAGGGAAATAGAGCCGCTCCCCTCCCGCCCACCGACGTACGGCGTTATTGACTATATGATTTATTTTAATTTCGTCTGTGTGTACGAGAGATATCACGACTGGCTTATCTAATCCAGAAGGGAGTATAAATTAGTGTTAGCGTTTGAGTTTTTGGTCCTCTGTTTAGTAGAGGAGTTTGTAAGTTTCTCTTTCTTTTTCACTATATTCTAGCTTTAAATAATGTATATCTTTGTTTCTATAAATTAGATCTGCGTATTAGCTTATTCTCTGTTCTTATTAGTGCTATTTAAGTTTTATCTAGCTAAATCATCTTAGTTGTTTATTGTTTTTCAATTTTCCTATGTTTAAATATAGATTTACATTTTATGGTCTTAAAATCCTCTAAAAACCAAAAATATAAAAACACTAAATGAAAACTAATCTTAAACGAAAACTCAGCTGACTCAAGCAAATTGCACAAGTAATGTTGACTTTTAGAGGTCAAACACACTTAAGCCAAACACCCCTTAAAAACTATGACAGATTTTGAGAAAAGCTTTTAAGTTGAAATTTAATGAACAAGTATTAACTACCAGACAATTAACAGATTAAAACTACTTTAATAAGCATGATTTAACAACTAAATAAGCAATAATCTAAGACTTAATCTATTTTACTATATTTTTGGTTTTTTTAGAGGTTTTAAAGACAATAATATGAAAATCTATGATTTAAACTAAGAGAATTGAAAACAGATAAACAACTAAGATGATTTTTGCTAGATAATACTTTAAATAAGCATAATAAGAAAAGAGGATATAGCAAATAAGCAGATCTTAATTATAGAAAAGCAAAGAATATCATTTTTTAAAGCTTAGAATTAAAGGAAAATTGAAAGAGAAAACTTACAAACTCCTTAGCTAAAACAGAGGAAACCAATTAATGGAAGCTTCTAGCTCATGATTATTAGAATAAGCCAGAGTATAGTCCTTGGCGATCTCTTCAAATTATGTCCTTCCAAAAGCTCTAATCCAATAAGATCCATGATAGATTAAACTGATTTAAGGTTTAGGTAAGATTAATACTGAATTCAAATAGCTCTATTTCAGCTTATAGACTGAAAGAGCTTTAAATGAACTTATTAGCTTATTTAGGCGAATTAGCTTATTAAGAGAGCTTAGGAAAAAGAAACTTGGAGAGATTTAGAAAAACTGAATTTCATTAATAAAAAAACTGCTTACAGTACTTTTAAAGGAAAATTACAAGATTAAAACATCATTAAACTAAGAATTTGAAATTTAAGCTACAACTAGAATAAAAAAAAACTACTCTCCATGTGTGTGAGAGGTGAGGCCCTATTTATAGGCTGCCTTGGATCCTTCTAGCCTCTTGCCTTGCTATCCAAACTTTCAATCTCAACCAATCATTTCTTCAATCATCCAAGCATCAATTGTGACCGTTTGATCAAACTGTGGACACCTGAAGATTGCCAGCGTGTCATTCCATTGATGTGACGTTTATGCTTCTTTTGTGAGTGTTTTAGCACAAAAACCCACTTAAATTTGTGCTTTCAACTTATTGTCGTGCTTTTGATTGGGAGAGCGTAGGGTTAGTATTCTTTTGATAAAGACTGATTTGTCCCTTCATTTGTGTTAGTGAGCTCATGAATTGACCTAAGCACCCTTTAATTTGGAAAACCCCTTTGATTTACCCTGGATGGTGAAACGGGGAAGAAAGGTGAACAGTAAAAGGGTTGGCGCCCAAATTGTGACAGTTAAAACTGTTGGAGTTTGGTATATTTGCACTTTCAGTCCCTCTCTTCCTATTCCCTATTTCAAGTTATAAATAACTTTTGGGAATTACAAGTTTGGTCCTTGGAGTTGTTATAAAAGGACATGGGCTAGGGTTTTGGGATTTTGTTGACTTTTATTGACCATCTTTGACTGGATTTGACTGAGGCTTGGCTTTTCTGGCTTCGGCTTTGATCCTTTGGCTTCTTTTTGAGCTCTTCTGATTCTCGTGTCCGTGCTTGCTTGTTTTTGACTGTTTTCTTGCGATTTTTGACTTATCCATACCTGCACACACAAAACACAAATACAAGCATATTTTTGTTATTTTTGGTCTATTTTGGGTTTATTTGGGTTATTTTAGGTATAAACGGATATGTGTATTCTACACTTATCACTAATCAAACTCTTAAGTGTTGAAGCAAATTTAGGCATGAGAATTAAAGCATCCACGAAGCTAATGTCAAAATGCAAATCTTGAAAGATTTGGTAAAATTTCTCAATTTGATTGTTAGCTTTTTCGCGGATCTTTTGGGTCATTAAAGTCTAGACGGGATATGGAATTGATGGTTCGCGGGTCGGTTAGGCTTAGGAGTAGCACTAACGGGAGCAACAACGGGCTCAAAAAAAATTGTTGTGATAATGAGTTTCACTTGGACAACCGGAATCGGGGACGGTTGGACGTCTTCGTACTTCCGTTATTAGTAGAGGCATCGTGTCCTTTTGTAACCTCAGTTTCACGTTTCACCACCTTAGGCAAGAGAAGAAGGCTAGCAGCGGGGGGGGGGGGGAGGGACAGAGGTAGAATTGAGTACCATTGGTAAGAAATGCCACTTCGGGTAGTGTTTGCTTTTCAGTCCACTTTTCGGGTTAGCAACGGTGTTGCTAGGAAGAGAACCCGAGCCCGAAGTAGAGGCGGTATTGGTATTCACGAACTTGGTAAGCAAGTCCGTTAAATTGGTCATTTGATTTTGCATGTTCTGGGTTTGGTTTTGCATTATTTATCTCATAACAGCTTTCATTAGACTTTGATGTAGTTTTGAAAATCTCCTTGAAACCTTGTGTTTGTGGGGAATAGGAGTCTTGGTAAGTCAGGGGACTCCTTTGCACTTGCCTCATCACCTTTGGTTAAGGCAGAGGTTGATTAATCGGGGGTCGATAAATTAGAGCTTGATTAACCAGGGGTTAGTAGATTGGTCCTTGGTTGTAATTATTCCCCCAATTTTGGTTGTAACGATTTTGATTATTTCGTTGGTTTTGTTGAACGGGAGGAAAACTGGGAGGTCGAATTTGATTTGCAACCATCGGGGGACGGTAACTGGTATTTCCTTGGTCGAAATTAGCCACGGCGGCTTAAGAGACGTATTCTTGAATATTGTTACGATAAACGTTTCCATCGATGGCGGGACAATTACGGTGAGAATGAGCACCACCGCAAGTTACATAATTTTCCTCGACCACTTTTAAGGTAGCGGGAACTTGGGATTGGTTTTTCTTATCGAGAAGCAAAGCTTTCACCATATCTTTAAGTTCGGCAACATCGGGAGAAATACCGAGGGTAGAATTGCTCGTACTCACTTTGGCAACAACCGGTTTGTTTCGTGAATTACGAACTTTGGATTTGCTCTCGATGATTCTTAGGCAATCTCGAGGCATTTTATCCAAAAAATTACCACCCGCGGCGGAATTCAACGAATCTTGATCATTAGAGTTCAAAGCATTGTAGAAAGTATCGAGTTGATGTAATTCCGAAAATCCATGATGTGGACATGCCCGAAGAAGATCGTTGAATCGGTCCCATGCCTCGTAAAAAGTTTCATCAAATCGTTGTTGAAATCTCGTGATTTCATTTCGAAGGTTTGTTGTCTTGGAGGGAGGGAAAAATTTGTTTATGAATTTCGAAACAAGATCATCCCATGTAAGAATCGATCGAGGGGGTTCTTTTTCAAGCCAAATCCGGGCGGCCCCCTCGAGGGAAAATGGGAAAAGCATAAGCTTAACCGACGTACTCGGGACGTTCGGGAACTTCATCGTAGAAGTGATCTTGTTGAAATATCGAATGTGAGCATGCGGGTCCTCTTTATCATGTCCAAAAAATTGTTTATTTTGAACAAGAGTAAGCAAACCATGCTTAAGCTCAAAGTTGTCCGCGGTGATCTCGGGAACAACGATTGCATCCTCGTAACCCTCGGTGGGTACTTTGAGCAATTGCGCCATAGTACGATTATCGGCCATCGTAACTACGGGAGGAGCTAGATTATCAATTGGTTCCTCAAGATTAAATGGTTCAAGAAAAGTCGGTGGGACTTGTTGTTGTTGACGGTTAGAATTACGGGATTGAGAACGAGTGCGCATGCACTAAAATATAAAAAGAAAATTTATACTAATTTTTTTTTTGGTTTTTCAACAATGAATTCACAATTTATTTTAATAACGGACAATGAGATAAGACACTTAAACCTAATAATCAACAAGCTCCTCGGTAGCTCTTTAAAAGAAAAATGCACAAAGGAGCGGAGGAGTAAGAAAGCGTGTAGCTATTAAAAACCTTCTCCTTTAGGGTCGTAGTTCGTTGGAACGACCCTCCTTATACCCCTCTTATAGTTTGTTTAACTTTCAAAGGTGAACCGTACCTCACAAGTGACACAAAAGGTAAGTTTTTGATATTTTGTTCGGGAACTTATTATGATAATGTTCTAATTGAGAACATTATATTGATGATATATATTTTTTTCTTTTTAGGACAATTTCTTTATTTTTTTTTAAATTTTTTTTATCTTATATATACTAATAAAAGAAAAATCTTTTTGTATATTTTTTTTATGAAAATAAGCAAAATAACTTCACACGGAAGGATCTTCAAAGCACTAATTGTCAAACGCAACGACAATCGTATACAATCCTCCCCAGCAGCGGCGCCAAAAATTGATAGGATTTGAAACTACCCCTTTAAATATATATAAATAAAAATAATTATAAATATATAATAAGGATAATTATCAAAAAAAATCTCAATGAAAACCGGAAGTAGTATATGATATTCCCGGGTCGTTTATCCCCAACGAGAAATGCAATGAAAAGTCATTTGTCGGTTTGACACTTGATGCTTGAATGGAACTAAGGCAATTTAAGGCAATTTAAACTAAAAACAATTAAGGCACACAAATTTAAACTAAAAAAGCAAACGGGAATCCTAAAAACGTTACTAAATTATCAACTAAGTCAAAATTAAACCCTAAAAATGCAAACTTAGTTTCTAAACCTCTAAAATGAAAAAAGAAAATTTTCTAAAAAGGAATTATATTTTTTTGACTTTATAATAATTTTTTATAAATTAAAAACCTATTTAACCAATTTAAAATTCTAGAAAATAGCAAATAAATACCTAAAAATTCTGAAAAATGATTTTCTACTTTAGAAAAGTCTAAAATATGATAAAAACTTAGAAAAATATTTTTCACTACTTTTTATAATTAAAAACTATTTTCTAAAATTAATTTAAAAAGCTAAAAATGAAATTTAAAATGTAAAAAGATAAAAATGTTTTTAAAGTTTGTAAACCTAAAAATATTAATTCTAAAACTTAAAACTATATTTTTGTATTTTTCTGAATTAATTTTCTATTTTTAAATGACTTTTTAAAATTTTAATATACGAAAATTAAAGAAAAATAACAAATAAAGTTGGAAAAATCTAAAAAATTGCAAGAAAGTCCTAAATGATGTAAAGTTCCTAGGAAAAATAAGTTGGATAAGCCAGCTTAAGAAATAAGCTCTAAAAAGCCCGAAATAAGCTTCGAAGTGCTTATGAGAAAAAGGGCTCAAAATGTTTATAAGTATATAGATTGTGCAAAGTCTAACAGAAAAGTCCCAAGGGCGCTAGTGGCAGAGGGTGTGTAAGTTAAAACGTTTGGTTGAGGGGGGGGGGGGGGGTTGAGGTCCCGGGTTCGAATCCTGCTCACCTAGGACTTCCCCCAACTCCCAAATGTTTTTTATTTGCCATTTTTTTACAACTTTTTAGTTAAGCTAAAAATAAGCAACTTTTCCAAAAACACTTTTTATATAAGCCATAAATAAGCACAAAAATAAGCTGTCAAAGTTGACAGAAAAAGCTTTTTACACTAAGTGACTAAATGCTAAACGTTAAGCTATTTTAAGCACAAATAAGCAAAGAAACAAATGAAATAAGCTAAGACAGATGATAAGCTATAATTAATAAGCAATAAAGAACAAAAATAAGCAACTAAAAGGACTTAAACTAAGCTTAAAATGACAGAGTTCTTAAAAAGGCTTTTTAACTTAAAATTTCAAACTAAAAGTGCAAATAAGCTCAAATAAGCTCTACCCTAAAGTAAATAAGCTAAAAGGGACTTAAACTAACCTAATAAGCAATACTAAAACTAAAATAAGCAAAAACAATAAGCAAATAAGCCTAAATAAGCAAATGAGCTTTTTGGCCAATCCTATTAACCAAACAGCCTAAGGGGACTTTTCTAGCTTAAAAATAAGCTAGCAAACAGATCCTTATGGCTTAGTGGCTTATATCACTAAAAAGCTTGGCCAAAAAGCTACTTAAATCAACAATCAGAAAGCAGTTTGAAATTCAAATAAGCCCTTAAAAAGCTTAATGAAAAAGTTGTTTCTTAAAATTTTAAACACTTAGCAATTTTTGACAGATTGGACAAAAACTAAACTAACAATGCAGGCCTATTGAACTATCTTTCTAACTTGTTTTAAGACTTAAATAAACACAAAAACATCATAAAAACTCAATAAGCAAAAACCAAATCATATGAACTGATTTTTCCAACAAAATTCTAACAGATTCAGATAAAATACTTTTTATATCTTGGATTTTGAAATTTAACTATTAAAAACTTCTAACTACTGGATTTTAGGATGATTTTAAGTTAAACTAAAATGACTCAAGTGTCAAAACTCATTTTTGACCCATTTTCACCCATGAAAACTGTTAAACCAAACACCCCTTTAAATGACAGTTTGCATTTAAAATACTTGATTAAGGATGTGTTTTAATCCCAATTTTCCTAAGACCAGATAATGAACATTTTAACAAACATCATTAAGAAAATTTTAACAACAGTTAAGCACTCAAATAAGCTGTAATGGATTATGCACCTTTATAAGCTAGTATGAGACAGATTCTAAGAAAACTTAAACAAATGTCATTTTCAATGTTAATGATCAGTCCCGGTGTACCCATCAAGCAGTAAATAACATTGATATAGCAATAAACAGGCAATAAAACAGGCAATAAGCAACAATAAGCAGTAAAACAGTAAATAAGCCAAAATATGGAAAATGAGAACTTCCAAGACCCTTGCTCAAAACATGGTATACAAATGCTCTTAGAGCTTATCTACAAACTCTAGCTTGTCAAAGACAAGCTAGTGAAACCCATAAGCCCATCCAGGTTTGGCTTCTCGTCCATTTGAGCATTCTTTTTTTTGTATTTTTAGGATTTTTATGAATAAAACAGTATTTAAAAGATTTAAAACAATAACAAAGGCAAAGATTAAGAAGCTAAAAGCTTAGTGAAGCTCTTAGGTTAGATCAATAAGCTGAATCATAGCTTAAAAAAGCTTAACAGGTTATGTAAAGTGATCAACACAGAATCTTAAAAACAATACCTTAAAACTTTTTCATTAATCTTAAAACGTCTACAAATCTAGGAATTTAAAAAACATTAAGTAAAATAAGCTGACAAATTAACTAAAAAAAACTTAGTACCCAAGGGCTTACAATGAGTCCTATTTATATAAAGACTAAGAAGGTTCTAGGATGTGTGTTTCTTGTATGAGACATAAGGTAGTTGTGCTTCATGTGTGAGTGCTTCAAGTCTTTCATCTTGGCCATTAAATTTGAGTGGTGCCCAAGCCCTTTGATCTCAACCCTTCAATCTTTGTCATTTACCCTTGACGAATGGGGGATTTTGGGATTGCCAAGTTGGCGTTTGGCCATTTGTAGAGTGAGGTAGAGGGGGAGGGTGATGTTTAGGTATAGGTCGACAAAGTGGTGACGATAGGGGAACAGTACCTGGATCATTTGGCGGGTAGTGAAAATTGTTTGAACTTTGGCAAAATCAGTCCCTGAGTTTGGTGTTTGCTTGCATCGTTAGTCCTTAAAGGGCTAACGGCATAAAGGGTGATGTGGGTTAATGGGTTAACGGCTGTTATAAGGGGGTTTGGGCTTTTGGATTTAGGCCGAGCTATAGAAGAGAAGTATTAGGCCTTTTTTATAAGGCTTAAGTCTTATAAAGTCTTCATAATGTTTAAATGGGCTGACCCGGCCCATTAGATGGGTACGGGTTGGCTCATTTAACATTTCTTTGATATCGGCTCCGCCTTTGACTTTAACTTTGTCGGGGTTGGCTTTGGTTGACTTTTACTTTTTGACTTTTGGTTTTGATTTGACTTTTCTTTCACGCTCTTTCCATTCTCGTGCTCGGTTTTGTCGTTTTGGCTTTGTTTTTATCCTTTTCTTAGATATCTGTTACCTGCACAATATAGATGCAAAACATACAAATACGATGTATTTTTGGTACGTTTTTGGTCATTTTAGTCCATTTTTAAAGGTCAAAGGTATGTGTATTTAAACACATACCAAAATGCTAATTAACTTCAATTACAACAATGATTTCATCATCAATTCATCATTATTTCACGGTTTCTTCTTGATTTTGTAAAATCTCGCTAAAGATTCAATTCTTTTCTCAGTTTAAATCAAAGACTTGTAAAATCCCATGAACGTTAATTGATTTCAATCTACAACAAGAATCACTTTACCTACTTAAGATCCTACAAATCATTTTCACTTCATAATTCAACAATCATTCATCATGACTACTCTAATTATAACTTCCACAACTGACAGTCAAATGCATAACAACATCATGCCAGTTGGTTTAAGGGATCGTCTACCATTGCTTACATTGGGAAGATATGCTCAGTGGCAATCACGTTTCTTAAGATACATTGATACAAGACCGAATGGTGATGCCTTGAGGAAATGCATTTTGGAAGGTCCATACCAACTCACAATTGTCACAATCCCAGATGTACCTACAACAGATGACACTCAAGCATTTCTAGAACGAACAGCAGTTGAGACAATCTTGAATATGTCTTCTGAAAACAAAGAACATTACCAATAAAAAAAGTAAGCAATTCATTTGCTGTTGACTGGAATTAGAGATGAAATCTACTCAACTGTTGATGCTTGCAAGACAGCTCATGACATGTGGATAGCTATTAAAAGACTTCAACATGTTGAATCTCTTAACATTCAAGATGTCAAGACTAATTTGTTTTGGGAGTTTGGCAGATTCACTTCTCATGATGGAGAGTCAATGGAGTCATACTACTCCAGGTTTTACAAGATGATGAATGAAATGATAAGAAACAACTTGACAATTTCTATGATGCAAGTCAATGTTCAGTTTCTTCAACAACTTCAACCAGAATGGTCAAGATTTGTGACAATTGTTAATCAAAATCATGACTTGGACATAGTGTCATATCACAAGCTCTTTGACGTTCTAAAACAGTATAAAAAGGAAGTTACTGAAATGCGTGCTGAGAGAATAGCCAAGAATGCTAATCCATTAACACTTGTTGCTGCTGCTCAACAATATCCAGATACTTATTATCAAGTACCAAAATCTCACAAATCTTATGCACCACCATCAAAACAAGCATCTTCCACTAGGTCTATTACATCTACCAAACACAAAGGCACAGAGATAGCCAAACCAGAACAAGCTCAGAGAGATAATGATATGCAGAAAAACTTGGCACTCATTACAAAGTACTTAAAAAAACTCTACAAACCTACCAACAACAACCTCAGAACTTCTTCAAACTCCAAAAACAAGAATGTGGATACTACTCCAAGGTACAAGAATGACAATCAGACTGGGCAATTTAGGAATCAGAGGACAATAACTATTGCTGGGGCTAGGGAGACTATAGGTAGTCAGGTAGTGCAGCAGAGTGGGATACAGTGTTTTAATTACAAGGAATTTGGTCACTTTGCTAAGGAATTCAGGAAACCAAAAAGGGTAAAAGACTACACGTATCACAAGGAAAAGATGTTGTTGTGAAAACAAGCTGAGAAAGGTGTTCCATTACAAGTAGAGCAAGCTGATTGGCTAGAGGACACGAATGAGGAGATCGATGAACAAGAACTGGAAGCACATTATGGTTTCATCGCAAAGATTCAAGAAGTATTACCTCCAGAATCAGATTCAGCTGTCGAGCCATTGGAACAGGTATAATACCATGCTAAATATATTGTGTTTGCCAGTGAAAGACAACATTCTGAGCAACCTGAATCCATTAGTAACACATGTGTAGTGAAAAAGGTTGATAGTAATGTCATCCCTAATTCAACAGATATGTATGATAATGATATTCAGACCGACCAAAATGCTGAAGATGAGTGTGCTGTGCTTGCTAATTTAATTGTAAATTTAACACTTGATACTGAGGAGAACAAAAAGATTTTAAAGCAAATAAAGAAAGCAAACGCATCATTGACTCAAGAATTAAAGGAGTGCAAATCTAATCTTGAGGAGTCTAATACTACTCACGATAGTTGCCTAATTGCACTTCAAAACAAATAGACTGAGCTTGAGACGTACATGACCTTAAATGACCGTACAATTGACTATTACAAACTTGAATGCAAGTTAAATGACACTCTAGGACTATTAGCTCAAAAAGAGATTGACATAAAAGAAGGTTTAAAACTTAAAGCCTATGAAATTTCAGTTGTCAAAGAGAAACATGACGAGTTAGTCAAACAGAGTCTTTTAACAAAATCACATTACGAAGGTCTTGTCAAAGAGAAAACTAAGGTAATAACAGATTTGAAAATGAAGGAAGAAAAAGACATTGACAAAATGATTTCAATGGAAAATCAATTAATGTTTTTAAACGAAATTGTTTATAAAAGGAATCAATCAATTCAGACCATTCATATGTTAGCCCCCAAAGGCTCAACATTCAATAGTAGACCAACTTTTGAAAATCCCATGTACCTCAAGAAAGCTCAATCTAAAAAACCATGTTCGTATGAGATCCCATATGATACTTCTAATCCTGCAAACAGATTAATCTCTGATAGGGAATAGACCTTGACTCTTGAAAAAGAGAGTAGATCAAAATTGAATAAAGACTTAGTAAAACCCTATGATTACACAAAGCAGAATAGTCTTTATGAAATTTTTAAACCAGCTTCAAAGGAATATCATGATCAGTTGGCACATGC
>BQNB010104342.1:0-20490 GCA_026074375.1 Tanacetum coccineum | reverse complement strand
GATAAATGTAAAGACATAAAGGGTTTTAGATAACCTTAGTGAGATGTATGATGATAACCAACAAAATCTAAACCCTTGTTTAGATGAAAAACCAAAGCTTGCAAGATTTGGACCCTTAATTTTTCCAAGAACCCTAATTTCACTTTCTTTGCTTCAACACTTGAAAATACTTAACCTAACCTTCAAACCATCTTAGTAGGTCTTAGATATGTTGTGTGTATGATTGTATAAGTGGTAGAAAAATTTATATGGGTTGTGTACATTGAGGGTTTTGAGCCGTGGCCTATAATGGAGAGAAAGGGAGAGATTTTTGATCTTTTTCACTAAGTGTTTTGTGTAATATGTGTTTACTTCTTGTATATATGGTCTTAGGTGGTCAAAAAGTTGCAATAGTTGGTCAAGAACATAGTTCATGGTCTTAAGGAAGAATTTTAGTCTTGGTCTTGGTCAAAGAAACAAGATAGGGCTAGGTTTAATGAAGTAGTGTAGTACAAATACAAGTTGTAAGGTTTTATGACTGATTTATTATCAGTGTAATATTTCCTATATAATCGGCCATATAAGACTCATATAATGATATATTTTGTATTCCTTCATGGTATTGGGTATAAATGTTGGGTAATTTTGATGAAGCGTAGAAAAGTTTTGTGGTTCCGGGTAAGCCCTAAAGCATATATTATGCGAAACGTTATCACTTAACCGCAACCAATAAAAATATAAATATAAAAAAATTTATTATAACATTCATAAATAATATATAGCTTGCTTGACAAATCTGTTTAATTCGTTTGGTGTCCGTTTACGTTAATTATTGATTTTTAGCTTACGCGATTTAACTTAACTATTAAAATTAAAAGCGAACGCGTACGAGAAAAAAATAAATAGTGAATTTAATAGCGTCGTACATTGATCAAAAATACGGATTGTTACACTAATAGGGGCGTACCACCGCTTAGAATTGAAAAGCATGATTCAGATAAAGGCGTCTCTTCTACTCGCTCTGTTGACGCGCCTTTTGTTAAAAGTATACACACACATGAGGGCCCTCGTCCATCTTATTTTTTGGGCATAGACCAGATAATAGATATGCCGAGTAACACACACATTATGGATCAAATAGATAATAAGGCTCCAATTAAACCCCATACAAAATATAAGTGCCATTCGTTGACTTGCCCCTCGTTCCAACAACAACCAAGTTTATCTTTATCTTTCGGTGGTAAATTAAGCTTTCAACGTACGAAAGAAGGACTTTCCAATGATGTGAAAATGAAGAAGAAATCTATTTCGGGAAGAACGAAAAAGAGTCGTTACTAGGAAAGAATCCACTTCTACATCCTCTTTCTCTAAGACAGTGACTCGGAATTCAAGACCAAATTTTGAATCATTAAGAAGTGGTGTGCACTAATTTTTTAAACAAATGGATCGATGCTATGGTCAATTCTGAACAAATTAAATGTAATATTGAAGTTTCAAGAGTCTAACAGGAATCAATGGATTTTGTTCTTTCGTTCGTCAGTTTAAGGGTGTCTGATGTGGTAGACATCATATTTTTAGCCATCATACCGCTATCTGGGGGTAACTGTTTTAATATGGAACCCGTATCTCTACTCCAAGAAAAAAGATTTATCGTGGTCCCATCTTACTCACAGTCCTTGGTCAAGCATGTGTGTTTTTATTTAACTTAAAGACTTCGAATTATTACCGAGTATGCTCACAAAGTACTCGTGAAAAAGCAGTTATGATGGCAGGAAATCTCATGAAATTAATATCCCTAACCCTGCCATCTGTTGATTATTTTTGATTTTATGCTTGTTTGAAACCCTTCAGAAAGGTTGAGTCGGAACATTATGTGTCATATAATGGATGCCTTAGTTTTTAATGATATTATTTCAGAAGTCAGGGCTTATTGATCTCCAGTATGTATGAGCAGGAGGTTCACTTAGATTTAATAAATTTGGAACTAAATGAGTAAAATTGATCGAGTCCTGTATCACACAAACGTTCTAAATCATTGGCCGAGGTTTTACAATTACTGCTTTCCTCAATGGTGATATCTGACCAATGACCCCTTGTTAACTTAAAGCGTCAATATCTCGGATTTTTAGTCCTAAACCCATTAAAGTCTAGGATTTCAGTGGCTATGGATTCTCGAATATATCAATGAACTGTAAAGTAATTGGGCTTTTGGAGGAAAAGCCTTATGGTCCAGGCTTAGTGGCTCTTAAGAATAAAATTAAGCACCTTAAAACAGCTATAAAGTCGTGGCATAGAGAGAAGTCTTTAGAACAAAAATCAAAAAGAGTTTTATTGACTTATTCAATATCTAATTGGGAGTCTAAGGTGGAAGAGGGTATCCTTACTGAAGCGGATTGTATCGCTCATGAGGCCGCCCTTTTTGAGATTTGATTATGCAAATATAGGCACGATCAGGCTTCGATGAGATCGAAGAATATGCTTTGGTGACATTGCTGATTATCCCCCACACTTGAATACATACCCAGTGTCAACACAAATTAAAACACTATGTTAAAGTGAAGCGCAGGGGGTGACCCCTTGTGAATCACCTCCCGAGCGTTGAGAAGTAAGTATGTGCTTTGTATTTGGTAAAGAATAGATATACGTAAGTAATAGTGTAGTGTTAAAAGTTCTCTGCGACCGAGTTACAGGAGCTATACCAATTTATTTTATAGGTGTAGAAATAAGACAACGAGTGACAAGGAGCTATAGCACATCAGACCGTTGATCGTGAGGGGAGTCTTTCGATATCATGGATGAAATCTTGGTAGTCTTATGTACCACAAACCTATATTGCGAGAAGACCTTGATAGAAATGAAGAACGTGGGTTTGACCTTTGCTCAAGTTTCGTTAAAGGCCCACCGCGAAGGTGTAGGGCTTCGCGTGGCGGATTCCCATACTGGTAACCATCCCGAAGGTGGTTTTACGTCATTCAAAACTATTCGAAGGTTATTGGTTGTAATTGGGAGAAGATCCCATTCGGGCTTCGAAGGGGAGACCTTCGAACCGAATAGGAGGGTACGTCATCAAGCCCCCCAGTCAAATGTAATGTATACATCTATGTATGTATTGCTTTCGACTATCATTCACCTACAATCGAGATCGAAGGCCATGCTTCGATTTGCAGACACTGAACATTAAAAACCCCTGCCCTCGGTTAGTAAGAAGAGTTTAAAATAGCTAATACACAACAAATCACCCATGGATTATCGTGACTTCGTACTCAATTTAAATTAAATTTCTGAAAACAATCCATGAATGTGTCTTTGATCTCTTCCACGTGTACGGTCCCACAGCTCTCTACCTTCGCCTATATAAACGTCACTCCTAAACCCTATTTTCTTTTTATCACCTCCATTTGTTCGACTTTCTTCTTCTTGAACTGTTGTAAGGTAAGAATCTCAAAAACTATTTTATTCGTGTTATTAGAGTGCAAAGGATACCAATAGGCTAGTGCAGCGTTGTCTGATTTCTCAGCCAAGGAGTTAGAGATGAGTTACCTATTCTACTTATCCCAATTGCTCTTATCAGAATATGATCTGTTAAATTCCCGACAACTACTCAAACCATCTTCCTATCGGCCCTCCTGGTTATGTCGCTTGTACACAACATTTCTTTTCCTCTTGCAAATCGTCATGTCTACCTCTTACAACTTTTTCCTATGAGAGGTTCATCAGTAATTTCCAAAGTTCACATTCCAGGCTTAACCCCATTGGTATGCAAACAACAACTTTCAACATTATGTGCAAAGCTTATGGATGTTGAACCCTCTGGGACCTACTTTGCAGTTTTTCGATATAATCTGTGTCGTGGCTGTAGTCTGGCTGACTTTTCAAAAAAGGTCTGAAAAACACATTCCCAACCTTCTCCCTAAAGTCATTACTCGTATCGAGGGCTGGCATAAATGATTCTTCTTTGTTAAAGACTTTATTATCCCCTCCAAGTACCCCTAACTTTTACTTGATGAAAACAAGCTTGACTCAAAATCCTTCAGAAATAAGCTCCCTCCAAATATAGATGAAACGTCTTAGTCGATATCCTACAAGTGTTCGTGTGTTTGATGATCCCATTCTGTTTTTAGCTGGCCTTAAGCCTTCGTGGGAGTTTGGCCAACAACGGCCTGCTATCATTATGGGCGGCAAGGGTATTTATCTTTCTCGATTACTCCCTTAGTCTTCTTTTTTGCTGAAATATGATTTATTTCTTCATTTTGCAGAGATGGTTTTCAGGAACTTTATCTATGCTGAAGATGATGATGACCTTGCTTTTTTACCGAATGAGCCATCCCCAAGATTTGGTATTGGCTTACTTTTTGCTTCAGTGAATACGAAACCGCCTAAAGATGTTGAGGAGCATGAAGTTCAGCCCGCAGAGATTACCACAAACTCAGGGGAGAGTCCGAAGGCCCATGTGTTTGTTGTGCACCCTTGGAGTGTAACTGCCCTCATCAAAGAGAGGAAATGTAATATAAAGGGAGGTTCTTCAAAGCCTCATGTGAAGAGGAAACTAGCCTCCGAGTCATCCAGTTCTTGTGATGTGCGTGCCAAAAACTCTGCTTCTAAGGACGATGCCCCTTTTCTTTCCATATCTGATGATGATGAAGGTAAATTTCTGGCTCATTTAGTTCTCTTTTGAAGGTATGGATTTGTTTATTTATCCTTTATCATCTTTATATGTCCTTTAGGAATCCTAGATTGTTTTTAGCTTAAAGATGCTAGTGCCTGTCACTTGAAGATTTCTGCTATTACTCCACCAGCTTGGAAAGGCCATTTGGATAATCAAATGGATTTGGAACTACTTAATCTTCATGACCGCTATTATTTGCTGCAGGCTGTGGTGGACAATGCAGTTAACAGGAGAGCCCGTGAGTTTTTACAGGTTATTTAGAAGATGAGTTGTGAAGCTGGTGTTATTAAGGCTAGGTAAAGGTCTCATGAGGAGGAATACGAAGGGCTTCGAATCAAATGTGAAGCTGCTATGGCCAAGTTTGATCATAATCCTGATGTACTAGATCTTCGGTCTAACTGTCAATGTTAAAGAGCACAAAGGTAACCTTGATAGGATGATGCTAAAGAGCCAAAAATGGGTAGGCTACTAAGTGACCCTTTCAACACTTGAATCAAAGGTTAATTCCTTGGAGGCGGATAAGGCTAGGTTGGAGGCTGTTGAAGCGTCTCTTCGAGGAGAGGTTGAGGAGCTCAAGCAAGATAGGAGGGATGTAGTTTTAAAGGTCGTACCTTATGCTGCTAAGGAGTTGGTGCATAATGATGAGCTAGGCAGGCTTGTGGGTAAGTTGGTGTCCTCCGCCATTACTTACGGGCGCTGCAGAGCTTATGAGCAGGTTGCTGCCATGAAGGAGCCTTTTGACTTATCCAAGGTTAAAGGATATCATTCTTTGTACCAGAAGGAGCATACTCAGGCTAGCAATGATTTTTCCACTGCTACGTTCCCTTGGCTGGACGAGTTCGTAGCAGATGCTGCAGCTCTGATTGAACATCTGTTGTCAAAGAAGCCTCCCACTCTATAGAAGCCTGCTCCTTTAAGGACCCAAATGCCTGCGCCTTCTTCCCAGAAATTTACTCCGTCCTCTGCTCCATCTGTGAACCCCATTTCTCCTCCTACTGATCTTTTGAAGCTCTCTCCAACTCCGCTTGAATGAAGATCACCATGTTGGTGTTAATTTGGCCTCAAGGGTGGTGTGTACCCTTTTAGAAATCTTTACTTTTATCCAGGCTTTAGCCTTTAAGACAATTTATCTTTGCAATGGTTTATGTTGGCCATTGTTCGAATAGTGTGTGTCAGCTTTTTTGGTTGTTCTTAAATGGTTACCCCTTTCTTATGGTTGAATATATGGATGCAATCTCACCGTTTGTCGTATGTCTTGTTGTCATTACTTTGGGGCCCAGGTCTAATCCTCATATTGCTTAATCATTTTGCTTTGTAAGGCTCAAATGTGTTGTACCTTTTTAAAGGTAGGCTTCCCTTAGGAACTTAATTTGTTTCCCTCATGTTTTGAGGTTTTAGGAGGACTTAGGTCTGACTCCTTTGCGCGCTTTTATCAGCGAAGGCTCATGTGTGGCCTTAGCTTTGGGCAAATGTATTGTGCCACTTTTACAAGAAGGTTTCCCTTAGGAAACTGATTTGTTTTCGTCATGTTTTGAGGTTTGAGGAGGACTTAGGCCTGACTCTTTTACGCGCTTTTATTAGCGAAGACTCATGTGTGGCCTTAAGCTTTAGGCAAATGTATTGTGCCACTTTCATAAGAAGGTTTCCCTTAGGAAACTGATTTGTTTTCCTCATGTTTTGAGGTTTTAGGAGGACTTAGGTCTGACTCCTTTGAGCGCTTTTATCAGCGAAGGCTCATGTGTTGCCTTAAGTTATATTATTTTTTGCTTTGACTAATTATCAGTTGTCACATGAAGGGTTTCGATCTGCTTCATTATGTCCTCAAGGCTAAAAGAAGCAATAAGGAAAGTTAACGTGAATTTTATGGATGTATTAGTTTTGTAAGGCTCATGTGTGGTCCTACCACATCCTTTCAAACATTGAGCTTAATATTAGGCTCAAGTATGGCCTTATGATATAAGTACTTCAAAATTGACCTTCTTCATTGATAATGTAGAAAGGTTTACATCATCACAAGTACACTTAGTTTGCTACACCATTTTCGAAATGAATGACTTGACAATAAAAGGATAAAAACTTTGCGAAAAAAGAGTGTAAGTTTTACATGTAAAACTTACGAAGGCTTGTTCCTTTTGTTGTTTGAACTAGTGAGTGATCGGCTGCGTCAACGATTGTGTAGAGTTCCTTTTTGTGGACTTCGTTTATTATATATGGGCCTTGCCATTCATTTGTGTTTTGTTTAAGTAAAACGAAATCTCCCACGGTGTACATAGGGTGACTGTTCCTTGTGTTGTGGTATTTTCGCAACTTGTTTCGGTAGTATGCCGTTTCTATCGAAGCCACTTCCTTGCTTTCTTTTCCCTTGGTTGCTTTTGGTACTCTTCCCCTATCATTTGTGGTTTTGATTATGGGGATAATTGCTTCCGAACCATAGGTTAGGCTAAATGGTGTTTCTTTCTCACTATTCCTTAGGATGGTTCTGTGTATCCATAATGTTTTAGCTATATTATCTACCCATCCTTGTTGGCTCCGAGTTAACTGCCTCCTTATGTGGTGCACTATTTCCATATGTTTTGTGATATGAGAGAAGGATTGTGTTATTTTCAATCTTTACAAAGGTCTGCAAACATCCTTTCTTTAAAATGTTTTTCTTCTTTTGAGTTGATTATCTAGGGTACTTTGAATCTGCATACCACATATTCCCATAAGAACTTTTTCACTTGCCTTCCGTTAATGATGGTTAGGGGTTTGGCTTCTACCTACTTTGTAGAGTGTTCGACTGTGATTGCTAGAAACTGTAAACCTTTGAGGGCCATTGGTAGCGGTCCTATGATATGAATTACCCAATGGCTAAAAGGCCACGTGCTTTCTACCGCTATGGCTCCACTTGTTCCAACCTTCCTTATTGTGGATTGTTCCTTGCATTTTTCGCAGTCTTGAATTGCTTTTGCAACTTCCCTGTGTATCGATGGCCAATAGAAACCTTGTTTCGTTATTCTGACAGCTAGTGAGCGTGGTTCTGTATTAAATCCGCAAGACCCTTCATGTGTTTCTTTTATGATTTTGTCAGTTTGTGGTGGGGCCACGTAACGAAGCCATGGCGTGAAGAAGGATCTTTTGTACAGGTTTCCTCAGATTAGCTTGTATTGTGGTGCCTGGATTCTGATCTTCCTGGCTTCTCTTATATCTTCTGGCAACAATCCACTTAGCAGGTATTCATAGATAGGGTCTATCTAGCTTTTCTTCTCCTGCGTATCTACCTTCAAAACTTCTTTTTCCTCTATTGACCTTTTGGTTAAAACTTCGACTGGTACTTCTTTTGTGAGATGTTTAAAGGTCATTGATGCCAGCTTGCTTAGCGCGCCTGCTTTCTTGTTCTGGTTCCTGCGCATGTGTTCAACAGTGTAATCTTTGAAGCCCCTTAGCGCAGTTTTAACCTTCTGCAAATAGTCTTTAATCGAAGCTTGTTTTGCTGCGAAGGTGCCTTTTATCTGGTTTACCAGAAGTTGGGAGTCCATGAATATTGCCACTTTCGCAATTTCCATTTCCTGGGCTATCCGCAAACCTGCTAGCAATGCTTCGTATTCTGCTTCGTTGTTCGTTGTTTCAAACTCGAAGCGGATAGTGTAAGTATACTCTTTACCTTCAGGATCTACCAACATTAACCTTGCTCCTTATCCGTATGAGTTAGAGGCTCCGTCATTATAGAGTCTCCACTTACTGCTTGAATCTGGTACCTCCTTTGGTTTTTCTTTCTTCTTATTATCTTCGGAGGGTATCTCGACCAGGAAATCGGCTAGCGTTTCTTTTTCTTCCCTTCTCAGGAACACAATATCATGTTCCCCAAATTTGATTGCCCATTTGGTTACTCTTCCTGTTTTTTTGGGCCTAGTGAGTATTTACTTAATCGGTGTATTTGTGAGAACTATTATTGTATAAGCCTGAAAGTATCTTTAAAGTCTTCTTGCTGCGTGAACCAAGGCCAGTACGAGCTTCTCCAAGGCAGGATAGTTAAGTTCGGCTCCTTGTAGGACCCTGCTTACGAAATAATTGAGGGTCCATCCTTTATTTCTTTTTGCAGCAAGCACATCACTTATACTTTCTTTTGAAGTGGCGAGGTGCATTGTTAAAGTTTCCCCCACCTTTGGTGCAGTTAGTGTTGGTAGGCTTTGAACAAGTTTCTTTATTTTCTCGAGTGCTTTGTCGTCCTCCATTGTCCACTGTATGCTCTTTTTATCTTTGCACCCTTTGAATACTTTGAAGAAAGCTAGGGATCGTTCCACACCTTTTGATAAAAAACCGGCTGAGGGCTGATAGCTTCCCGTTGAGACTTCGTATGTCTTTTAGTGTTCTTGGCTGGTCGAGGTTAGTGACCACTTTAACCTTCGAAGGATTGGCTTTTATGCCATGTTTAGTAATGAGGAGTCCCAGGAAGGGACCTTCTTCAACACCGAATGAGCATTTCTTTAGGTTTAGCTTCATGTTGATCGATCGAAACCTTTCGAAGGTCTCTTGTATATCCTTCAACATTTCTTCTTCAGAAGTGCTTTTGATGACCATGTCGTCTACGTAAGCTCAAGGTTTCTTCCAATTTGGTGACTGAAGACCTTGTCCACTAACCTTTGGTATGCTGCACCTGCATTTTTTAGACCAAACAACATCTTTTTGTAGCAGTAGACTCCTTCTTCTGCGTAGAAGGCTGTTTTGTCTTCGTCTTCTTCTGCCATTTGGATTTGATGGTAACCTTTTTAGGCTTCCAGGAAGCACTTTAAACGGAACCCTGAGAGGGATTCTATTTTCCAATCTATCTCTGGTATGGGGTAGCAGTCTTTTTGACAGGCCTTGTTTATGTCTGTGAAATCCACACACATTATCCATCCTCGTCACTATTTTTTACCATAACAGGTTTGGCCACCCATGTTTGGTGCTTGACCTTTCATAGTATCCCTGCTTTCGTAAGTTATTCTGTTTCTTTACAGGCTGTCACGTTGCGATCTGGACCCAAACCTCTCTTGCTCTACTTTATTGGCTTAATATGGTTGTATTCATTCAGCTTATGTTCCGTGTTGAAAGGTTTTCCTTCAACCATTATGGTTCTCAGAATCCTTGTCATATCAGCGTGTGTCCATGCGAAGACGTCTGCATTTGATTTTAAGAGGTTTTACAGCTCTTTTTGAAATGGTCAGGTAGCTGATTTCTAATGGTCACCATTTATTGGGATACTTGTCATTCATGATGATTTTTTCCTCAGCATTGACGTAACTGAGGATCCTTTCCTTGTTTGTGGCATGTATCCTTCTGGCCCTCTTTGCTCCTTCGTCAACTTCGTCTATCGAGAATACAGTTCTGATTCCTTTTTTGGTATGAAACTTGATGGCTTTATAAATCATTGAGACTATAATTCCCATCCTTTGCATTGCTATTCTTCCTAACAGCATATTGTGTGGGGGAGTTAGACCTTACAATAACGAAGTTAAGAGTTTCTGTCCTCGAGAGGGGTCGTCTCCGATTGTGATTTCTAATGGTACTTCACCAATGGACCAAAAACGTTCTCCTGTGAACCCTACTCGAGGAGTCTTCAAGTCTACCTTAGTGGCTTTAATGGTAGGGTTGAGTTTCTAAAAGTAGTGTTCGTAAATAATCTCGTAGGAGCTTCCGATATCCATATATACTCGCCCCACCTTTCTTCCGAATATATCTTAGCCTCTATAATGACTGGTGCGTTATTCACCTTTTCCACTTGAGGAAATATGATTTCATTTCCTTTGTAGTTTGTATTTTCTTGTGTGAGGATCTTTGCAATATGGGCTTCTTGACTTACCATAAGTATAGGTGCTTCAGCGGGTGAGCGCCTTTATCTTTTTTACTTTCATTTATCCTTTTTACTTTCCCCCCCTCATGTGGTAAACGAATAACTTTGTCCTTCTTTCTTTATTATTCCTTTTACGAGGTGCGAAAGTGTCCCTAGTTACAGCCTCCTGAATACTGAGTTCTGAGGTGTTCTATAGTCATATGGTATCATGTCCAGAATACTCAGAAGTGAGACAGTACTTGGACGTATCCCATGATCGCTTACTTCCGAACATCTTTGGAGGTGGTTCAAAGCTTCTTGCAGCCTTTTCCGTAGTGAGAATTTCCTTCGTACTTTTTGACAGACTGAGAAGCAAACCATGACTAGGTCCCTGATAGGGGGAGAATCTGTCTCTGTTTTTCTGTCCTTTGTTATTATCTCATGACTTTTGTCGCTTTGACATTAAATTTAACATTTCAAAAACCGTCTCTTTGATCATTTGAGGCACCATTAGTAGCTACCTCTCCTGCTTCAACCCATGTATAAGTCTTCTCCATTAGACCTTTGTACGTGGATGGAAGGTCCGTGGAGAGATGCTCGACCAAACTTCTCGTTCTCAAGCCGTAAATAAAGCCTGAGATTTGTTGCTCTTCATGTAAACCCAGGATCTGCAAGGTATCATTTGTATATCTGGTGATGAAGGCTCGATTACTTTCGCCTTCTCTTTGTTTAATGTTGTCGACCGCCAAGTGTGTCTTTGTGAATTTCTTTTGTTGGCTGAAGCGTGAATGGAATTTGGCTTTTAGATCCTTATAGTTGAGGATGCTGCCTGTTTTCTGACTATTCCACCATATGCGGCCGGAATCTTTAAGGGTATATGTGAACATGTGTCAAGCTACGGACATCAACCATTTCTGCATGCGGATAGCCCCTTCGAAAATATGAAAGAAATTATCTGGGTTCCCTTTTCCATCGTAAGAACCAATATGGGAAGGCATTTTTAGTCCGTCCGAAAGAGGATAATCCTCGATCCATCGAACAAAAGGGGTGACGGAACCTGCGAAATCTACGAAGGGTCCTGCAAGGTTTGTGTATGTAGGCATATTTGGTGGTGCGTAAATGGGCTGTTTATAGAAAGGGTAGCTACTCATAGGAGTAACAGTGGGATGCATAGGTCCATTATATGAAGGGACACTATTATTGGTAAAAACCTATGGTATATACCCTCCTTGATAAATAAAGGTGTCCCCGGCAGGGGGATTACCCATCCGGGTCTGGGAAAGGAAATTTGGAGCTTGTCTACGGACAAGGTTCGCAAATGGTTGAGAGTAGGGGTTAATATGGGTAGGCATAAGTCCAGCAGGAGTATGCAAACTACTAGGTATAAAAGGCTAAGCATGGTGTGATAGAAGCGTACTATTAGGAGGGAGGTTTCCCCCTATGTTAGTCGAAGACTGATGGCCTTCCTGTACGGAGGTTAAATATGATCGTAAGGGCTGACTGTTTTCGTTTATTCCCAAGTGAGCCGCTAAAGGTGGGGGAAGATTCGCACCCCTATTTTCACCTTCCCTTGCTTCAATCTTCGAAGGCCTAATACCTTCGGCATTCCTTCCCTTCCTGTTTTCTTCCCTGTTTGGTGCATCCTTGAATCCCACAACTCTTTCTCGTTGTCAGCGGACCTTAGGGGACCTGTGTCGGATGGTTGGAGTGGCTTCCCTGTGGGGCTCAGGCCTTGGTTCCATCTCTCGCTCTTCATCGTAGTCCTCACTGAAGTATTTGAGTTCAGTACGGAGGTCTTCAATGCGTATCTGCCTTCGTCGTTCCTTTAAGAGAGATTCAAGGATTTCATAATTTACTTCCACAAAGGCAGGATTAATCGTAGGGTTGGGATTAGTCGAAGTGGAAGCATGATATGCAAGTAGCGTATTTTTAGGAGTAGTGGCGGTAAACACAGTAGTAGTTACATGCATTATTTCGCTAGTGGTGTTGTTTGGTATTTGTAGTGGTGTTGAGAAACCCGATGGTGGCGTCATTTCTCTTCCGTTTGTCATGACGAAAAAGTAGGTAGAGTGGTTTTGAGGTTATTTGGCTTGGTTAGGACGGGACTAATTATTGCAGTCCCACGGATGGTGCCACTGATTGTGCAAATATAGGCACGATTAGGCTTCAATGAGATTGAAGGGTTCTTTGGGTGATTGTTGAGTTGCCAAGCCTTGACTAACCTTTGTCAACACAAATGAAAACACTACATTAAGTGAAGCCCAGGGGTGTCCCTGTGAATCACCTCCAGCGTGAGAGTAAGTATGTGCTTTGTATTTGGTAAAGTATGATAGCTTAAGTAAGCGTGTGTAAAAATTTTGACCATACCTGAAGCTCATACCATCTATTTATAGGTGTAGAAATGAGATGGGACTAGGCTTAGCACATAGACCGGTGATCGTGGGGGTGTCCCATGATTTAAGGGGTGATTCTTGGGGTTGTGTACCACGATCTCTATTTTGGCGGGAAGACCTTGATAGAGATGAAGAACATGGGTTTGACTATCTGACCTTTGTTCTAGTTTCTTTGAAGGCCCCCCGCGAAGGTTTAGGGCTTCGCGTGGCGGATTCCCATGCTGGTAACCATCTCGAAGGTGGTTTTACGCCATTTGAAACTATTCGAAGATTATTAGTTGTAATTGGAAAAGATCCCATTCGGGCTTCGAAGGGGAGACCTTCAAACCGGAGAGGAGGGTACGTCATCAATGAGGAACTCCCTTGATATCTAGCTATGGATGATTCTCCAATTTGAGTTCTTGAGCAAAAAGTGTGTTGACGAGGCTTCAGAATGCTTCAAATGAGTTCAACACACGCCTTTTTTAGAGTATACCATATCGTCGATTTTCCTTAAAGCAAGGTCCTGCATAAAAGATTAGAAGACAAAGGTGCAATTCCTATCTCGGTTATACAAAATTTACAATGCAGGAAAACAATTAAACACACAACTGTACATGGATTAATATGCCATATCCCAAACCCTAGGATACGCCGTATGGTACATGTGAAAACAATTAAAATACTTAAAGTACTAAAATTAAATTACAGACTGATAACGTCCAGACACATCCATATGCCGTATCCAGAGGGGTTCGATACACCATATGGAGTGTCTAGGAAGACAGGCTCGTTAAAAAACAATTAAAAATAGTTTAAATAAATTAATAACGATCGGGTTGTCTTTCGGGAAGCACTTTTGTTTCAACTAGTCATTAAGTTTGACTTTTTCTTTTCTAGCTTATCTCATTCTTCATCGGGTGTTACCACCACCCATCCCTCATCAATGATACGTAAAAGTTCTCGATAAGCGTAGAGGCTGTCCTTTGAGTGGTTGAGGTACTCAGACTCTTTTATGGCAATGTACTCTTCGTCAGCATTGAATGAGTACTTCATCATCTCGAATCTCATGATCTTGCAAACTAATGGTTCAAGAGTGGGATCATCCCTGCGTTCATCATGCCCTTAATTGTCTTGAGTACCGGTGTTATAATTTCTATCAAAGATATTATTAATCTCAAGATAAGAGTCATAAGCCTTTTTAGTTTTGATGTTTGCATATGATTCATGGCTATAACTTTCTGAACGAGTGAATGGCGCGACTTCATCAGCATTAATCTTCCACCAGCATTCTTTTAGCTTTACAAGCACATTATAGTCTAATTCGTGGAAGTTTCCAAAACTATTTATCAACCATGCACATAATTTCATCACACCGGGAGTCGCATTTCCCCATGATTCTTCACCTTTTGCTTTGTGCATTAAGTTTTCTTCTTTTAGCATTCCATCGGCTAATTTATCCATGCTTCCAACCCTAACCATCCCAGGTAGCTCACCGCCATTACAAAACCCATCAATATCTGAGCTACATGTGGGCCATTTGGTTATTCCATTCTTAAAGCGATATGGTTCACATATATGATCACATAGTTGATATGGCACCCCGTTATCCAACCACGGTTCTTCAAGATCCCTTGTCACAGGATTATTCAACTCATATTCCTCGTAGGTCCCAGTTCCTTGGATATCAAAAGTAAACAAATCCTTGTCAATTTTAAGGAGGTAGTTAAAATTGTTGAAAGCTTCACACAAGGGTGTCTCGAAGTCAAATAGATTGCCTTCAATCTTGAAGATGTGAGTAATATCTTCGGGGTCAAAATCCTCTTCAATCTCTTCATTATGATCAGAAAGTTGGTAGAATTTTTTAACAAACTTTTCTACCAAATCATCCCAAGTAGTAACCGAGCCTATAACAATCCCTCTATTTAAACATTCACCTGCGTCAAAGCCCGCGAGTGAAATCTCGAATGTGCTAACCTAATCGGCCTTGACTTTCCCCATTAATTTTGATTGGCCCAACTACTTTAAGAAATTTATTAATGTGCTCAAACACGTTTTCTTTGATTGCCCCATTGAAAGTATTATCTTGTACTTTGATAAAAAATGTTCCCTGTATCTCAACAAAATTTCTCTCGATCATTTTCCTTTCGTTATCATTAGAGATGCAGTTTTTTTGGGTAACGGAGATATAGTCATTTTGTTCTATCATCGTCAATTGAATTTCTAAAAATAAGCACAAATGATCAACAAGTTGTGCTCTCTCGGAAAAGAACACGATAAACAGGAAATCAAATACGAAAATTAGCTACTGTTATTGTATCAGATGACGAATACGCCATATTCAATTAATTTGAATACACCGTATGGTCTGATAAAGGTCAGTACGCCGTATTGATTATACAAAATATGTCGTATTTTGGAAGAACAGATACGTCGATTAGACTGTAGAAGTCAATACACTGTTCTGAGTGGAAAGGTCGATACGTCGTATCCAACTGGTGGATAAGGCGTATCTATTGATCTGTCAGAACAAGATACTTTTAGAAAACAATTAAATAATGCAGGAATTTAAACACACAATTAAATCACACAAACATAATTAAATTAGACAAAAGATAGAAAAAAGGTACAATCCAAATGATAGAAAACTGTATTAGCCATATTAAATCCAGTTCAGTGTTGGTTTCTTTGTTTTACTGCAATGATTTACTTATCTTGAAGCGACATATCATTATTAAGACTTAGGCGGGAAATCATCCTAAGACCTAGACACGATTAATCCTGTCACAATTAACGCATCCGCGTAAAGCATCCTTTAGTTTAATTATAATCTATCTTAGAGAATCAAAGCAGTGGTGATCCTTTTAAGCTCATCGGGACTTTACCTACTTTTTGCTTGACGGTGTTTTATATACTTGTAGTCCACTATTCGAGTCTTTACCAATTAATTAAGAACATGATTGCTGAAACATTACGGGTCACCTACTGGTCCAACTAAGCTCATAATTCAAAGGTAAAGATAGAACATTATTTGTGATCCTATTGGTACAGTGATATAAAACACAATATGGAGAGCTAGACCCAGTTGAATGATAGGTCGCATATTCAAGCACATAGACAAGTATTAGGTGATAAACATAATTAACCAATCAATGATTAATTAAAAAATCGATTTTTAAAACAAACCAAACATTAAACTTTCATTAAGATGGCTAATACCCGAGGGTATTAGCCTACAATCATTGTAATTATACAAGCGTAATCAAACAATTAAAATCGAACGATTAAGAGAGTAAAAATTACACGATGTCTTCTATGGATTCATGATTGATGCTTGACCTTGATAGCTCTTCTTTTCTTTCAGAAATTCATCTTTTATGGGTATGGTATAAGGAATATGATATTGCACACTGAAAACTTGTTTTTGAGTCTTCTATTTATAACCTCTGAAAATTGCTGGATACGCCGTATTTGGCTAGGCCAATACGACGTATTGGGGTGTATCCCTTGGAGTGCGCACAAAGTTTAAGATCAGTATAATATACATTCTCAAAATATAATATCTTCGTATCTCTGAAAAGTTATCTTCATGGATACGGCGTATTGTAGAAGGTGTAAACGCCGTATTGGGAATTGTGAATACGCGTTTTCTTGTGAAGACTAGGCGCTGATACGCCATATCTCTTTTCCTGGATACGGCGTATTGGTAAAAAATGAGTTATCTTCAAATATCTTCGTTTTAGCTCCAAAATGAGTTATCCTGGATACGGCGTATTGGTCAGAAATGAGTTATCTTCAAATAACACTTTTAAGCAATTAAGTACACATTCTTGCAATAATTATATAAAAATGGGTAACTTATTCGGGATAAATGATGGTATAAATGTGATGTTATTTGATGTCATCAAATACATCTAGTATCCTCGTTTCACAAAGATCATTATTGATGACTTGATGAAGAAATGTCCATCCAATCCTAAACTGCTAGAAGAGAATTATCATTCCATCAAGGATGATATTCCATTGGTAAGTGTTTATACCACATGGAATGTGACTGTTCAAAGGATGCTGATTCCAGATGAATTTCTTACTGAGGAAATTCGTGCCACTAATGACTACAAGGAGTATGAGATGGTGTTTGTTGGAGTAGATGTTCTAATAAATCAACCGTAACCGGTTGTTTCTACCCAAGGAACACATAGGACTACACATAAAACCTATAGGACACCTATCCTTACTACTGCTAGTCCTTAAGGGAAGAAGAGGAAGAAAATTGCTAGAGAAACAAGTTCACCTCAAAAATCAAGAAGAGTAACCATCAAAAAGAAAGCAAAGACTACTTCAATTCCACCTCCCAGTGATGACAGAGAAAGGGATGAAATTGCTGAGGCAACTCTTTTAAGTCTCACTATTCATAAAACTGCTTTAGCTGCTAAAGCACAAGAAAATATTGCCAAAGTACAAGAGAAATTGGAAGAGGAGGATATTGAAAAGTTAGTCGAAGGTGATGAAGATGAATAATCTTATGCTAGTACATTTGCTGATTCTATGTTGAATGATGATGTTGATTATTCCGGTACTAAGATAGAGCCTGGGAGTCATAAGGAAAATCCAGAATTTGTTGAGGATAATGATAATGTGAATGTTATTGAGAAAGAGGATGATGGAAAGAAAGATGATATTGGTGAAAAGACGGATGATGCTAAGGAAAAAGACAATGATGATCACAATGATCATTCAATGATCAAACCTCAAGCAACGGGTAGTAAGGAGATTAGGACTGAGAAGATGCAGACACCCATTCCCACACCAACTAGATCCCCTAGGAAAGGCTTATCTTCGGATAAGATAATTTTTGAGGAATTGACGGCTTCTGTATCACCAACAACTGCTACTACATCCAAACAAAAATCCAAGTCTAAAACCAAGAAAGGTTTTAACAAAACAAGAATTCTTCCAGGAAGTATTGATGGCATGTGCATGAGACGTGGTCAAATTCGCACCCATATTAAACAGAAATTTATTACTCATGAATTCTTTATGGGAAAGATCAGAGAAGTACTTGATCATTGTAACAACGTTGTACCTGAGCTTACGTTTGCAAAAACAAATGAGTTGATCAAGAAAGAAATTCCAAGACTGGTAAATCTTGAAGTAACAAAGGATCGAGAAATCACTCCTATAAATGTACCAGAATTGATCTCAAAAGAATTTGCTACTCATAGACCCAAGATGATTGAAGAATTATTTTGAAAGCGCATGCAGAATACTACTCTCAATTTGTATCCTACATCACATACACCAAGTTCATCAACTGCTACAATATCAACTGCTGATCTTCAATATCAATTATATTTGAACATGAAGTTAAAACCTCAAGATCGAGCAGCTGATCTAGAAATATGGGAAATTCTGAAGACAAAGTTTGAAAAGCCATAAGTTTTGCTAATTACAGACTTTTCGCTCATCATGATGAACAAAATTAGAATGATAATCCCCTTGAAGGGGGAGAAACGGGCGAAAAGATATTTTGGCAAAACAATGAGAATCGTTTGTGAATGGAAGATCAATTCTACCAACGATGAAGCGTCTATAATAATCAACCCTTAGAAAGAGATTGTTAGGTTTAAGAAAAGTGTTTATTATTAAACCAATTGGTTTTTGTAAAGTTTTAGTATAGTTTTGTTTAGTTTACAAGTTTAGTAGTAATTATAATGTAATAAAGTCTAACTTGGTAAAAGTTAGGAAGTGTTGACCAAGGTTTGACTAGATGGTAGGAAAATAGAATAGGAATACAATAAGTATAAATACCCATCTAGAAAGGGTATTTATACATAGTCTTACATTTTGTAATTCACTTCTCCCTCCTATTTCTATTTTCCCTTTCTTAATGAAAACTTTGAAAATGATGAAAAATACTCTCTAGCTCCTCTCCTATCAATATATAACTTTCGTATGATATCTACAATGCAAATATGACATATAACAAGTGGTATCTATCACCGGGAGAGATCTAGTGCGTGTTTCGTGGATCAAATCAAGCTTAATAGTGACAAATTTCGATCAAGGAGCTTTCATATCGTTGAGTTTATAGGTTTCGTAACATGTTAAGTGATTAGATTTATGATTTGATTAGTTTTTGAGCTTAAAATGCTAAGATATAACTTTCGTAACTATCAATTTGTAGGTTTAATAACTAGTTTACGAAAAATACTTGCTTAGAGTTAACTTTGATCGAAAAATATGGATTTGATAGCTTTCGTAATTCAGAAACTAGGTTTCGATAACTGTTTTTAGGCGGGAAATAGCTTTCGTAAGATAGTTTTTGAGCTTTCGTATCATTGTTGAGGTTTCGGTAACTATCTTACGTAAGTTTTCTTAGCTCTCGTAACATAGTTTAGCTTTTGTAAGACAATTATTAGCTTTTGTAACAAAGAACTTAGCCAATTTGAAAAGATATTGTTATTATCACTTTAAACTGCTTTAAAATCAAATTGTTAGGTTTCTTATTGGTTTCGTAGCTAAAATTTTACGAAAGTAGACGGTTTCTTAGAATTTATGAAAGTAAGGGAAAATTTGGAATTTACGAAAGGTAATTGAAGCTTTCGGTAACCGTTGGGTTTCATAGAATGTGGAAGCTTTCGTATAACTGTGGTTTTGTAACTGGAGGTTTTAGATCAAAAGATTGGCTTTGGTTTCGTATTTCATGCTTTCGTAACACAAGTTTCATATGGAAGGTTTGGTATCACAGTTTTATAACTTAATTTTTCGTATTTTAGAGGTTTTGAATTACATTTTCAAACAGTCTCAAACTTTTGCGGTTTTGTAAGACCTGGTTTCGTAAGTAGAGGTTTTGTAACATAGCTTTCCTATTTGGAGGTTTCGAATTCAGTTCTTCTTATTGGAAGGTTTCGTAACATTGTTTCAGAGGTTTCGTACTTCAGATATTGGGTTTCGTAACATTGTTTCACAGGTTTCGTAAATCAGGCATTGGTTTCGTAAGACTGTTTCAGAAGTTTCGTAACATAGTTGCTAGGTTTTGTAACACTGTTTAATTAGTTCCGTATCTCATTATTTGGGTTTCGTAACATAGTTTCAAGGGGTTCTGATAAGGTGTCATTTTATACACTTTTTCGGGGTCGTTTAACCCCCTAAATCATGTGTTTATGCCCAAAATAGGTACTTAATCATTCATTTTTAGGCATTTTGCATTTGGAAGGCATTTGGAGGAAATACACGTGACTTGGGCTCATTTGGAGAAGAAACGGACAAGACTACGGACCTACACCAACATGGCTCAAGAATTTCTCTATAGTGGCTGGAGCGGCGTCACAAATACAACGTGAAGCCGTCACAACGATGATTAAGATGGTGTCACAAGATTCCAAGACGGCGTCAGAGCATACGACCCAACCCATTATCTAGAATATTCTCTTTCATGACGGCGTCACGATTAAAATACGACGGCGTCACAACGATTTTCCTATATATACAAACCCGAATTTAGGGTTTTAAGCATGTAACTTTATAATAAAAAGAGGGTACGAACCCTAGTTCATTTAGCAGCTGTTAGGGACAAATTTAGGGCCTAAAAATCCTATTATACTTCCTTCAACTCATGTTTTAATCAAGTAAGGTTTATTTAATCATTCAATATGTCTATGTGTTGTTTGATTCATCTA
>BQNB010104341.1:0-23839 GCA_026074375.1 Tanacetum coccineum | reverse complement strand
CTAATGGGCTTTCTCGGCCCATAAGATGGGTTCGGGTTTGACCCATTAAGTATTCTTCGGTGTCGGCTCCGGTTTTGACTATTGACTTTTTTCGGGTTGACTTTTGCTTTGATTTGGCTTTGCTTTTCCACGCTTTTCCATTCCGTGCTCGGTTTTGTCCGGTTTAGCTTTATTTTTGTCCTTTAGTGAATATCCGGTACCTGCACAGTACAAACACAAACACAAGCATATTTATGGCATTTTATGTGCGTTTTTGGTCGTTTAAGTCCGATTTTAAAGGTAAAAGGTATGTGTAATTACACGCATACCAGCGCCCAAACCCTTCTTTGAAGCATCGCAGTATGCGATGAAATCTTCGCTTCCCTCCGGTAAGGCCAGGATTGGTGCACTGCATAGCTTCTGCTTCAACAGTTGAAAAGCTGCTTCTTGTTTATCGCCCCAATCAAACTTGACACCTTTATGGGTTAGTTTGGTCATTGACTTGGCGATCTTTAAAAACCCTTCGATGAATCTTCTATAATAGCAGGTAAGGCCCAAAAATTGGCAAATCTCTGTTGGTGTATTAGGAGACGCCCAATCTTTGATAGATTCAATCTTGGCAGGGTCAACGTGAACACCTCGACAGTCAATCACGTGACCGAGGAATTGTACCCTGGAGATCCAAAATTCACACTTGGAGAACTTGGCGTACAATTCTACCTTCTTAAGTAATTTCATGATCTGCCTAAGGTGTTCTTCATGTTCCTTCTTACTTTTAGAGTAGATCAAAATGTCATCGATGAAGACAATTACAAACTTGTCCAGATACGGTTTACACACTGGTATGTGCTTAATTACACATACCTTTTACCTTTAAAAACGAGCTAAAATAACCAAAAACGGACTCAAAATGCCACTGTATCGAGTCCTGAATGCAGTCTTGGGAATGTCTTCTTCTCGAACTCTCAGTTGGTGCTACCCTGACCTCAGATCGATCTTTGAATAAATACTCGACCCTTGCAGATGGTCGAATAGGTCATCGATCCTTGGGAGCGGGTAACGGTTCTTCACTTCTTTGTTCAATTCCCTGTAATCGATGCACATCCGGAAAGACCCATCTTTCTTCTTTACAAATAGAACGGAGCTAGGGGGGGGGGGGGGGGGGGGGGGGGGGGGGGGTGGGGGGTGGTGGGTTTGGTGGGGGGTTGGTTGGTGGGTGGTGGGGGGGGTTGTTTGTTGTGTTATGGTGGTGGAGTTGTGAATGAGTGAAGGGGTGGGGTAGGAGGAAAGGATGGTGTGGATTGTAAAAGTAAATCATGCACATCCGAAAGATCCATCTTTTCTTCTTACAAATAGAACCGGAGCTCCCGCCAGGTGAGGAACATGGTCTTATGAAGCGCGAGAGAGTCCGTAAGTTCCTATAGTTCTCGCTATTCCTTCCATTTCGGCGCGGTGGAGTGTGCTAATCTATACAGAGTCCCCACGTGCGCGCGTTGAAGTACGGCAGGGGGGTAGTGCCGAAAGTGAGCGGCGTTTCGAACGAGCGCGAAGGCGGTACAAGTCGAGTGAGGTGGTATACCCGAAAGTCCTCCATGAAAAACTTTAGGAAAATCGTGAACAACTTGCACATCTTCAGTCGTTCCCTTTGACCTTGTCTTTGACTTTGGTTGCGTGTGATAATTGCAAGAAATATGTACATATGGTCCTCGTGGCGGCGCGATACTCTTGAGCCTGTAGTACACGAATTATTTTTAAATATTCCCGTTGTTCATGGCAAGCTTCCGACACCTTGAACGATTAAAATTTCAGTCTCCAAAAATATACGAACGGATGCTTTCTGAGCGAGCACAGACAATAACGGCATGGTAACTTGCCTAACCAATACATACTAAATCTCCCGTCAAAGACTACCTAGTTCTACCGACGGCATTATGGCTATGTTGAAAGGGGATGATTTATAAGAAGTATAACTACAACCCGAATAATAGTGTTTAACCCAACAATCGCCCTTCGACTATTCCGAACTTTATAATCTACATCCTAGAATGCAAGTTGGAGTGATAACAAGTCAAGAGCTAAATGCAGTAGATCAAAACTCCTATCGGCACCGGGTAATCAAAATAAAATAGATCGATATCGGTTGTTTAGGAGAAACGTACCTGATGAACATTGTTGTCCGGGTTTGCCCATTCATGCCACGGTCATACACCTTCTGCATGAGGGGGTGGGCGGGGCCGGTAAAATAGATGCATATCGTCATCCGGGTTTGCCCTTGCATTGCCCACGGCATACACCTTTGCCTAAGCCTTGGCATTTCCAACCCAATTACCCCGGTTGTTGTTGTTCTTTAATTTTGGGCAATCCTTCTTGAAATGCCCTTGATCACCACATTTAAAGCAACCCCTCTGATTAGCCCCAGTGTTGACATTTGGGGGATTACTGCAGTCACGAGATATATGACCAAATCGGTTACACTTGTGGCATTTGGGAGCACAAGGACCATCATGGTGATAGTTACATTTGGATCACAAAGTTCTAGGCCCTTTGTATGGTCTCCTATCACCATTTCCTGCGGCATAAGCTCTTCCAGTGTTTTGTCTCTTGTTTGGTTGCTGATTCTGGTTGTTCCTGGCGGTGTCATTAGACTTTCTTTTGTTGTCAGTCTGACGTTCGGCCCAAGTGTTGATCTTTTTGTCCATAACACAATGGCATCCTGCATAGTTTTTGGCTTAGTTGCCATCACACTGCCATGGATCGTGTCGGGCAAGCCACCGACATATTTCTCAACTTGGTCTATTTCTTCCGGAAACATCCGATCGCACATTAGTGCCAGTTCTTGGAAACGTTGGCTATAGGTTACCACATCGGTACCCTTCACCTTCAAATTCCACATTTCAAACTCCAGCTTCTTAATTTCGCCCCTTGGGCAGTATTTGTCTGTCATTATCTTTTTCAGTGTCCTCCATGGCATTGCATGGGCAGCTTCAGGAGTAGTGGTCTTAACATGGGAGTTCCACCATGTAAGAGCATTTCCTTGCAGGGTACATGTAGCAAATTTGACATGGCATGCTAATGTACAGTTGCTTATGCTGTAAACAGACTCCATCTTTTCAAACCACTAAGTGAGTCCAACCACTCCCTTAGTGCCCTTGAAGTTTAAGGGTTGGCATTTTAGGAAGTCTGGGTAGGTGCATTCACGAGCAACTTGCACAGGCCTTCTGGCACCCGTTCCTGAAGTATGGCTATCATCGCCATTCCTGGTTGCATCACGTGCTGCCAATGCAGCAGTAACGCCTTCGTTAATCATTGCCTAAATTTGGGCATTGGTGACAGATGTAGTGGTATGAGTGTCCGTGACTGGTGTTGGTGTTGCACTTGGGTTTAACCTCGTGGTCCTTCTCTTTGGTGCCATTTTCTTGAAATCACAAGAAAACATAATACCCGTTAGATTTCATAAAATCATAACTATGACATAACATATACACATTAAATAAAAACGAGATCACATCACACAGTGAAATGTACAACTGTTATTGAAATTAACCATGGTATAACCAAATCGACATTCATTTATAATAAATTCGATTTCATAGATAACGTAATCCGTCCATTTCATATATAACTTGGAAAAACATACATGTTCGGTTCAGATACAAGATGATTACTACACTTAGGTTACAAGACAAAAGAAACAACCTAAAGCCATACTAGCCGGGATATACCCGTAACACTTAGTATGCTGTACAAGATAGATAATACCTGAACAAAAGACCTATACTGGGTAGCTAAACAAAACAAAAGATCTATACAGTCTGCTAGCTGGGAATAACCCATAATACTTAACAGGCTGCATAGCATAGCTACAACATAACCAAATCTAGGAACTGCTACCAGCCTCTCCTGGTGCATCAGGCTGTGCCGGACCTTTTGCGGGTCTATGCTGTGCTCTAAACTCAGCCATCTGTGTCGTAGCCCCTTTACACTTTTAGTGCCATATCCAACTGAACTTGTCTCTGGTGGACCTGCTGCCTGTATCCAGAAACCAATGCACCGCTGTTCCCACTAACCGTAGTATGTAAGTAGCCAAAAAAACATTAACGTGCATCGTCGCTAACGTCCATAAGAAAATCCCCAGGGCTCATGGCCATACCAAGCCTTCCTCCTCGACCATAACAGCTAGATGATGGTGAATATGCCTATCTTCTATACAATAGGTGACTCGGCCTCCCAGCTTCAGACCGATCCGGCTCGACACCCCTCCATCAGCAACCATGCATGATGGTAGTCATCCTCTGATCAAAATGGTAGAGAGATCGGTAATAATCCGATTATTCCGATGACTCCTCTATGGGTGGTTGGTGCGATCTCCCTCGATGGCTTCCTTCCACCAGACCATCTCCCACACATCCGTGATGCCATATCTAACTCTCCCAAATATCGGACATCCGGATGTCTAAGGGAGCGTCATCTACTACCATATCGACAAAATTTATAAAGGTCTTCCCTTGTTTTTCTACAACATAAGGGTCTCCCTTGGTATAGGCAGGTACAATCATGCCTAGCAGCCACAAACCGCCGCATGAAGTCTCTCCCGACCTCGGTAGAATAGGGTAGGAGAAGGCAAGAACGAGGCCACTCTTCCGAGGAGGTTACAGCAACGCTCGGAAATCTCAATACGAGTAGGGCTAATAGGTTTGAGATAGGTATTTTGGGGAGGTGGTTGGGGGGAGATGGTGTATTGGGGAATATGGTGAGTATGAGATAAAGAATATAGAGTCGGTACGATCAATAGCTGGTAAAGCGACAACTGTAGAGTCGGCAAAAGCTAGGTGCTCCTCCTCCTCATCCTCCTCATCATCATCTCCTATGTCAGCAGGATAGTAGGCAGGGTCCTCCTCAGGATCCTCCTCATCCTCCTCCTCTGGATCTCCCTCTGGATCAGACTCGGGAATATATCCCGGTGAGTCCGCAGTAGGTGAAACAACAGCCGGTAACGGCTGCTCCTCACTGGAAAGACATATCCTCAGTGGCATAAACTCCGGTACTACTGGCTCCGGTACATATGGTTGTAAATAGTGAAGTGAGGTTCCTCCGGCCGAGGCTACGTAATCCGGTGATGGTAGTGCCGTCTGGCCAGTCAGTAATGATCCGGCGATGGTGTCCCGTCAACTACTTGTGACCCCAATGCCTGAATATTCCAGCTAGTATGCCGTTAAGTATGTAATAGTAGAATGTTCGAAATCGACAGATAATATCTGAAATTATAAGTAACTTATATAAGTATGCTAATATAAGACTTAGTAGTAATTTACATACTATAATGTAAACACGTATATTAATCATGTAAGCACTTAGTATTTCTAACTAATGCAAACAAATAATTTATGTATGTCCCGAGAAAACCCCTTTTTATGAATGCAATGTTTGAAAACGGTTATAGTCCAGCAAAACATTTGACCTGGTTCTCTATAACCTTGGCTCTTGATACCAATCTGTAACACCCCCAAAATGGGTCGCAGCGGAATAAGGATCCGGGGCGTGTTACTTATCAGATCAATAACACAAGATAATATAAGAACGACACAAAAAGTCGTTTTAAACTGATACATTGGATTTATTTAAGTATTTGTTACAAAAGCCCGAAGCTTTACTTGATATTGTTACAAAGATTTACAGCCCATAACAGATAAACAAAATGTAATGCGACTAAATCTTTAATGCATGACTTCAAAATATAACCCCCAATGTATCCTTCGCACCTCGTGCTTAATGACCTCCTGAAAACAAATGCATTTTTAAAAAAAACGTCAACATAAAAGTTGGTGAATTTCATAGGTTTAATAAAGTGATCATGCAGCGACCGCAAGACTTTCCTCCCCGTGATAATTGCAACAAATGCATGACCTCACAAATGTATTTAAACGTTTTCCTAAGCTCATGACAACCGAAAACTCGACATAATTGAATAACAATATATAGATATATATTGCCTACATGCCCGTGATGATGTTCAATTCAATCAACCCTTAACATCCTATCCGACCTGAAATAACGTTTCGTGGGGGGTTCAGAATGATAGCTAGTCACCCGAAACGGGAAGTCATATCCCAAATAGATTATTTATAATTCTCGCAAGGCTCAACAAAATGTTAATCCACTCAACATAGATGTAATTTAACAGTTCATGATTCAGGGGCACAGTGGGTAAGAATAATGCTACTTAGGCAAAACGTAAAATCAATAGATAAAGATGGATACGCAAGCACTAGAGAGACTGTTTTTGTTGGCGTCCCAAAATTGTAAAAACGTGCAAGATTCATCACCGACTAGTAATACATAACCCCAATCGCCAACACTTATAAAGTATGATTAAAGTAAACGTGGGGGCTAAATGACTTCGTCGAACCAGGCAACCATCCTCAAATGAACGTAAACAGAGTATAATCACTACTGATAAAGCGTACACGATAAAGACTGAATGCAACCTAATAAGTATAGTCGATTACGAAGACTGCTAGCAAACAGAACGAAAAGTACACATACAATTGCCACTATAAACATGTAGTGAATTTGATAAAATCATTGAGTATTTAGGACATAATAAGTAAAGGTTTTTGATCTTTTTATAATTAACATTGTACCTATCGTTTTTGGGCTATCCTAAGGATAAAGGTCTGACAGTAATTAGAGGATCCTAGGACACTTTAAATCGAGTAAATCCAGAACTCGTCAATACGATACTCCTGAAAGGCCATCACTATCCTTTATACAATTCCCACTAATATAGCACTTGTAGTTAAAATGATATTTTTAAATCATAAAGAAAAATCTGTTTTTGAATATATAATTATAAAAAGTAGATTAAAAGAAACACGATATATGGAGAAATAAGTAGTTATAAACTTTGAATTCTGTAGCGTATCAGATTCGTTTAGCAGTGGCCTTATACACACAAAATAACTTGAATCCAGAGTCTATGATTATCTAATAAGACTCTACTTTCAAATATATAAGTTTATTTTAACCACTTGTTTTATTCAATAATATTATATACTCAATATGGACAATTAAGGGTTTTATAGAGTTTTGAATATGTATCATAAATTTCAATAAACAAAATAACAAGTATAGATATGATCATGGCAGCATATATATAGGTAATAAGAGTATAAGGATGATAATGTAACTCTTGTTTGAAGATTATAACAACACTTAACAAGTTTTCCCCAAATCAAATCAAAAGTTCCAAGCTTAACTTCAAAACACTTTTCTTGCAAAATCTTATCCAACTTACGCCAAATCTCAAATATTTCTAAGAACCACCTAGGAATGATATAAGAACCCTTAATGATCAAGAAAAATCAGCAATGATTGCTTCTTAGAGTGTTTTGAGCCGTGAGCCCTAATGGGGTAAAAGAGGGTTTTGTTTGATTTTTCAAGTAAAGATAGAAGTGTAGATGTGGTTTTCTCTTAACCCTTGCACTCCTATTTATACTAGCTAAGATCCTTAGCATATTCCTTGGTCACTTGAGCCTTTGCAAGGTGTCTAATGGTATAGCACAAGGTTTTGAGAAACAATGGGTTGGTTTTGGCTAGTCATAGCATCAAGTGGTGAAAGGTTCATGCAATGAAGGTTCTTATTGATGTCATGGTGACCAAATGCTTCTAGAGGGCTTATGTACACGTTCATAAGGGTTAGGGTAGGATATGTATGCATTTGTTCATTTATTTAGTGTGATATCTTAAATATAAAGCGTAAAGTACATAAGTTAAATTAAAAGTAATAACTTGCAATATGTAAATGTATAATTTACAATTCCTTTAATATGAAAATGTCCTAGTGTGATAAATATAGTGAGTTTTAATTAACTTTAAGTATTGAATCAAATGTGGGTATTCGATGAAGCGTAGATAAAATAACGTGCTTCGGGAAGGCTTAAACTCACTTTATCCGCGAAACGTAAACATTATTTACGTAATCAACAAAAATAAAATGTGCATGTTGAATAATTTTCCTCTATATAATACATATAACACTTTGAATGAATGACTACATTCAAATCGTTTAATGCCCGTTTACATTTATGATCATTTTAGTTTACGCGATTTAACTTAACTTTTACAGTTTAAGAGCAAACGCGTAAAACCCTAAAAATAAATTGTGCATTACATAATGTCGTACAATGACCTAAGTTACGAGGTGTTATAATTATCTCCGTCTTCATGAATCATACCATAACCCCTAAGTGCTTAAAATTAAAAAATAAGCATTTCTCTTTAAGCATTTTAAGCATCACATTTTCTTTTAAATATTACCTTTCTAAACTTGTGATGTCATTCTTATTACATGTTCTCTTATGTTGATAGAATGCCTCCCAAAAGGACGTCAACATCCGAAACACCAGCCATAACTTTGGATGCCATCCGGCAACTGATTGCTGATTTTACTGCAGCCCTGGAAGCACAGACTGCTGCCATGGCAAGTACTAGTAATCCCAATAGGAACACCGGACCTACTGGAACTCCTGTAGTAAAAACGGGAAACTACAAAGAGTTTATCAGCTGTCAACCTTTCTACTTTAATGGCACGGAAGGAGCAGTTAGCCTCATTCGCTGGTTTGAGCGGACTGAATCAGTATTTTCTCGTAGCCACTGTACCGAAGAAAACAAAGTGACATATGCTACCGGTACTTTAACCGATGATGCCCTGTCTTGGTGGAATTCATACGCTCAACCTATTGGAATAGATCAAGCCAATCAAATTACTTGGATCGAATTGAAAAGACTCTTAACCGATAAGTATTGCCCTCGAACTAAAGTCAAGAAAATGGAAGACAAATTTTACAACTTGGTTGTGAAAGGAAATGATCTTAAGACTTACATTAGGAGATTCCAAGAATTAGCCGTCTTATGCCCAAACATGGTGCCAAATGCCAAGAAACTTATGGAAGTCTTCATCAATGGATTACCTAGAAGTATTGAAGGAAATGTTACTGCCTCGAAGCCTCAAACTTTGGAGGAAGCCATCAACATAGCTCAGAGGTTAATGGATCAGATAATAAAGCATGATTCTGTGCAAGAAGCTAATGATTGTAAACGAAAGCTTGAGAATAAGGGAAACATCATCAACAACAACTATCATAATAACTATAACTATAACAACCGTAATAATGATCACCACCAGCAGCAGAACAAGAAGCAAGAAACCTTCGGGACTTATACTGCTACCAATGGGTATACTAGGAATCGTCCTTTGTGTGAAAGATGCACCTTACATCACATAGGTCCTTGCATTGTCAAGTGTCGAACTTGCAACAAGATAGGTCACCTGACCAAGAACTGCAGAAGACCGGCTACTGGAAACAACCAACAAACAGTATCCGTAACCTGTAATGCATGTGGGAAGAAAGGACATTATGCGAATCAGTGCTCAAAAGCAAACAACGGAGCCACAGGAAAACATACTTAGAGATGAGCTTAATTTTGTTCACTTTAGGATTTCTACCCTAGAAACAACTCTCGAGGATATTCAACTCTCATCAGAATCTTCTTCAATCTAAAAACCCCAATCATCAATCCTCGTCGTCTGTTACATTATCCTACAACAAGAAACTTAGCATAAGTATAAACTCCTTTTTCAATGTAAAAGTCGTATGTAAAGTTATCCATGAAATAATGAAGTGATGATTCCATTACATCTTGTTAACTGATGATATCAAAATTCGGCATCGTTTATCGATTCTATTATGTTCAACTCTGAATACTTTCCTCATACCTTTGCAACATAAATTATCATCCTCGATTATATGGGCGGCAATACAATCAACATCTCATATATATCTAACATTCATGATCATATCATTTTCTACACATTACCATATCGTGTTTTTATGCTTAGGTAAGACGATTTATGATCATCTTATTGAAATGAATTAGGTCCACTTCTTCATTTGAATAAGGAAATTATAAACCTCTGAACTATGAATTTATAAATTTTCAGTTACAAGGAGTTGAACGCTTCTTTGTAATGAATAATACTAAAATTATAATAAATAGGCTTAAGTAAAGATAATAACGTACAAACAAGTTTCTTTCAATCCGTTTGTATAAACAATTCCTTAATCATTATCATTATTACCTTCAATATCTATTCATTTCCAAATCTATATCTCACATGATTAGCAACTCTCTTACAAATTCATAATCATTCCTTGACATTACTCATTCCATGATCTCCGTATTCTAAAATTTTCTGTTATATTCTGCAACATAATAACAAGGAAACACACAAGAATCTATACAATGTCAAATGATTTCAATACCACTAGGTGTAACACCCCCATTTTTACATATAGCAACGGTAGCTAATCTGGGGTATTACTTCAAGGTACAATAGTCATAATCATAGAAAATGAATCAAAAAGAGTCGTTTATGAAAATAAGTTATCATTCATTATTTCTTCAGAGTTTTTACAAAAGAGAGGTCCCAACATTTGTATTTACAAAGTGTGAATGATAACGGTTTTTCCATCTTCATGTCCTCGCCACTCCGTGCCATTAGTTACCTGAGATAAAACATGCTAAAAAGTCAACACAAAGGTTGAGTGAAATCCATAGGTTTAAGTAATATAATTTGAATGCAAATGCGATATTTGGGTTACGTTGATATACACCCAGTATTGAAAACATATTTATTTATTTCCATTAGCTCATGAATCCGAAGCCTTAGGGTATGTGATACCTTATAGCCCTTGCCGGTACCTTTTGGCCAAAATACCCACTGATTTCTAATGATGTGCAATTGGTTACACGTAACTGGGTACACCAACGGGGAGTCCAGCCCAAATAGATCTATTCACATCATTCGCGCTTACTACGGAGAGTAATTAACGGTTCATGATTATGGGGACTTAAAGGCAAAGCAGTTACTTAGGCAATAGTAAATTGAAATAGCATACAGAAATAATTGCATTCATGTTTATAGCATGTATCCCCCTCGCGGGTTTATAAAACATTTGAAATATTGAAATGCGAGGCTATGAACTCACCTAAACAGTTATGGGAAATTGATAGCAAATGTATGATAAATGAATATAACGGCTTCGTCACGGGCAACCTGGGGTAATATATGTCAAGTCTTAGTTTGATTGAATATGTAAGATTTTACATCGATGTCGGTTTTGATATTAAAATTATCATAACACCGTTCGGGCCATCATAATTTTAGAAGATCACTCCAGTAAACGTATTGAGGAGGGGGGGGGGGGGAGCTAGGGCACTTTAAATCGTAAACCCAACAACTCAGTCAGAACGTAATACCAAGATGAAACTCCTTAATATGAAGCTCCCTAGTATTGTGGTATGATATGAATCCGGGACATGATTTTTGAAAGCACATCGATGATGAATGATATAATAGTTATAACATAAGCAGTTTTAAGCATTTTATTCAATATCTAGAAACGTTAAGCACGTCAAGCGTTAATTAAAGTTATGTCTGGTAATGTTTTGAATGTGTTTTTATACTTTTTCAAAATGTTACATTTTAGACCCTGGGGTTTGGAAAGTGACAGAATATACCCTTGGAGTTTGCACTTTTACGACTTTGGTCCCTCAAGTTTAAAAGATATACCAAGTAAACCTTGTACTTTAAAAAGTGACATAATAGACCCCTGTAGTTATAACTTTGATAAAATGACACTTTTAGTCCTTTTAGTTATAAGTTTCTGAAAATTACGATATATACCCCTTGCATGGATAATTTTAACAAAACATGTCCAAATTGTCATGCAAGCTTATTTTAACATTTCAATAGACATTTATAAGTTATAATAAACTAAAATATGAAGATTTAACACAACGCAAGTTTAAATTAATGATTCGTTAAGCTAGGAAGTAAAACGGGTCAAATTAGGGTTTTAAAATGAAAACGCGCGGGTTTTAAGATTAAATTCTTTCATGACTTATCAAAGCACTTATTTTAACATTATATAAGCTTATTAGGATAGATTATAATAATAGTTTACAAGTTTAGCTCATAGTTTAAGTAAAAACATGAAATTAGGGTTTCGGGTGTACGGTTTTAGATCAAAAAGGCATAACACTTAGGTTTTTGAGTTCAAAGCCTTATATTATGATTTTAGCATGATCATATGAACATTATAACGTTATAAAAACAGATCATAAGTTTAGAGAACCTGGTCTTAAGCATATGGCTTAGAAATGGGTCAGAATCAGGACTTTTGACTTCGTATGCCTAGTATAACGACTCCGGGGCTTCGTTTTCTTCAGGGCTTCGCTTCTTGAACGTCTTTTATGATCCTAGGATCATATGGGAGCAAAGGATTGCTGCCTTAAGGGTTATAGTGAGAAGATAGGGGGTGCGAGTATGAATGAACACATAGGAGTCCTATTTATACCCATTTGAAGGTATAATGAGTAAGCAAGCTTCATGATCTGGTCTTGACACATAGAGGTCTATAGTGGAGGTTTTAAAGCTATAAAATATGGTGGAAGTCTAGGAAACTAGCTTTGGTGAGTGTGTCCATTATGATGCCGCCTTGAAGTAGGGGCGAGGAGCAAAAGAGTAGGGCCCTATTTATACCCATTTTCAAGAGTGGTGAGTAAGCAAAGCTTATAATCTGATTAGGACACATAGGAGGTCTAGAGGGTGATGAGGAGGGGCTATAGGATGTGTTGGATAGGCTAGAAACTAGCAAGAACATGGTGGGAACACCATGTGTATGCCGCGGCTGCCATAAGCACAAAAAGAGAGATGTGGCTTCAATTTTGACCATGGGATTGTTAATATATGTAGCTAAGGTCTGATATAAGAAGTATTAACAAATATTAGCAATTGGTTTGGGTTAAAACGGATTAGAATTGAAGAAACGAGGTCACGGGTTCAAATAGGGCTCGTTTAGGGTTTTCTTGACTTTCTTGGTTTATATTTTGTATACTTTTGATTAGGAATGATGGATTACAGATCCTAGAGCTTAAATAAAGTATTATTAATGAAGTTTGATCGTTGGTTTTAGTTAAAATGGGTTGAAATTGGAAGAATAAGCCGTAGCTTGGAATTTAGGATTCATATAAGGCTTTTAGGGTTTTCTAGCTTTGTAATTCTCGTACATTGTTGAAGCAAGGATGGTTAATGATGGATTAAGGTTTGTAAACTCATTTTATGGGTTTACAATGACTCTTGGTTGCTTACTTGAGAATAACGTGGTTAGAAACGAGAAAACGGGTCAAAGTTACATTTAGGGCACAATTAGGGTTTTCTGGATTCGTTTCTTGTATAATTGAAGTAGAATGATGAAATGATAATGGATTATGATTGAGAATGTTGTAATTTATGTTATTATAACTTATTCAAGTATTGGTTTAGGTTTACAATGGATAAAAACGAAGAAACGAGTCATGGTTTAGAAACTAGCTTGGTTTTAGGGTTTAGGGTTTTGAATTAGGGTTTTGAGTGTAAAAAGATGTATGAAAGCTTATGAATAGAATATTTAGGGTTTATATATTGTATATTGAGTGTAGTAGCTTGTACAAAAGTGATGGTGAAGAAATTAGAATGAAAACGGAGGTAAAACGGCTATTTTAGAGATCATGCTTAATGACTTGTATATTGAGCTTTTAAGGACTTGTACCTTAGAATGTATATTCATATGAGATATCATATTACTTGTACATATGCTTTAGTAGCTTGTGCATTCACTTTAGATGTTAACCCTTCATGAAATTAGGGTTTAGAGGCATACGATAATGGTTTAAAGCCCGTTTTGATATAACGTTGCGAATGGTACATTATAGGAATAATGTACTTTGTAATAAGGATATGATGATATTGACTTGACATATTATGATATTTGCTTGACATATATGAAGACAGGATTGCCATAGATAGGTTGCGTGAGCTTGTCTACTTTAGTTATGACATACTGAGATATATAAGTAATGTAATAAAGCGAAAAATTTCCCCGTATAATTGTGATAATAGTAAAATAGGTTTTGCATTTGATGAAAATTCTTGGGTTGTTATAAGTATTAAGTAAACGCAAGAGATCTTCTATCAAACTTACACTTTATATTATAACTTGAATCGTACTAATTTACAAGTTATGATTGCTAATTGATCTCTATTAATCTATATCTATTAACTATGCCTAGGGTTCCTTTTATACACCAAGGAAACCCTAATGGGCTTACAAAATGTGTGAGGAGATAATGCATATCTATTCCTAATTTAACTCATGCATATCTCCTAACAGCACTAATATTATATGCTAGCAGCACTAACTTACTACTAACAACACTAACTATACTAGCAGTACTAACAATGTACTGGCAGTACTAACTATACACTAACAATACTAAAGACTTAGTCTATTTTCTTTAATCTTTCTCAGCATCACTAGATCTTTACTAGTAGCACCAATGTTGAACCAGCAACAGTAAGTTATAAAGTCTTCTAAAACCCAACAACCGCTAATATTAAAATTCATTTGAACTTGGAATTTCGAATGGATAACTGCTTTTTCCAAATTTCAATTGTCTTAAGGATCGAAATTGGTAAATTTTGATTGGTTACAAATTTGATTGGATAACTGCTTGTACCAAAGTTCAAACTGGATAGAAGTTGGAACAATTTCGATTTGTCAGATATTGATTGATTGTCGATTGGTCAAATCTCGATTAATGTTATCAATTTAGGTTGGTCATTTTTGATTGATTGAAATTCGATTGGGCTTTCATAGATTTTGATTGTGCTTTTATGAATATTCGATTGGGCTTCTTAATTTTGACTAGGCTTTCAAATTCGATTGAAAATTTACAGTTTGGGTTTCAAAGTTGATAACCAAAGTTGAAAGCAATAGTGAACCGTTGTAATCTTCAAATGCTTGTAGATTATATTCAAAAATTTCACAAAAAACACCATTTCGTTTAAAAAGATCCATACTGTATTATTTCACACACATTGTTATAAACATGACGAGTTCTCATCAACAAGACATTGTAGATGCTGGTTTGGATGTTCGACCTCTAATGTTAGAGAAGGGAATTTATGTGCCATGGGCAAGTCGTTTTATGAGGTTTACTGATGGTAAAAATGATCAAAGGGAATCAATTAAAAAGGGTCGTTATGTGATGAAAGAGATACCAGACCTCACAAGTCCACCAAATGCACCACTAATGAAATATCAAACTAAAAAATATCTATCGAAAGAGGAAAGGAAAAGGTATTATACAAATATTGATGCAATGAATCTGATTCTTCAAGGCATACCAAATAACATCTACAATTCTGTTGATGCATGCCAAGATGCTAAAGCAATATGGAACCGTGTGAAAAGACTAATGCAAGGAACTAAGTTGAGCAAACGAGAAAGAGATTCAAGACTCATAAATGAGTTTGATAAGTTTTCTGTTGAGCCTGGTGAATCACTTGAATCTATCTATGAATGATTTTCAAGACTCATGAATAGCATGGAACAGAAAAAAGTCTTACCAAACATAATTGCTGTCAATACTAAGTTTCTTAACTCGTTACAAACCGAATGGAATAAATATGTTATGATAGCTTGTTAATCACATCGACTTCAAACGGTTGAATATGATCTGATGTATGACTATTTGAGCCAGAATGAACCAAATTTGAATGCTTCTTGAGTAAAATGAACTGCTAGAAATCATGACCCACTTGCTCTAGTTACGAACACGTATGCTAGCCCTTTATATTCTCAGTCCTCACAATCATATTATGTTACTCATCCTCTATCAGTGCATGATTATGATGATGATTATCAAGGAGAGGTACAAGGTGATGATCAAGAAGACAAATTCTCAACTGCAATGATGCTTCTTTCTTGAGCAATTACACAACACTTCTTAACTGCGACAAATAATCATCTTCATACTTCATCAAATACAAGGAATCAAGTTGTTATACAAGATAGTCGTGTGGATATTCAAAGCAAGAATGTTGGGTATACTGGGAATGGTAGCAAGAATTCTGAAAGGATTACTGGGAATCAAGGAAATAATGATAGGAATGGTTTTGTTTAGAAAAATGTTGGGAATGCGGAAAATGTTAAAAGGAATCTAAGAACCACATCTAATGCTGGGAAAACATCGACAGTCCAATGCTATAATTGCAAAGAAATAGGCCATTATGCAGGAGAGTGTTTGAAACCCAGGATTTATGATTCTAAGTATTTTAGAGAACAAATGCAGTTATCAATAAAAGATGAGGTCGAGATCCATCTTGATGAAGAAGCAAAGGATTTCATGCTTATGAATGCATCTAGGGATGAGCAGCTAGAGAACTCAATGCCTCAATGATCATGATGGCTCGCATTCAACCTGTTGATAATGATTTTAATGTTGAACCAACTTAGGATTCTGACTTTGTCAGTGAGGTAAATGATTCTCATATTGATCTTATAAATGGACTACTATCTAAAAGTGATCATGAACAACAAAAACATGAGAAATTGGAAACTATTAAGCCCACATATGCTGATGATCAAAGCATGTCTTCCAAGATCTTATAAATGGTCTACTACCATACAAGGCTTTGAAAGGTGCACACCTCACACTAGAATGATAACTATTGTTATACAAAAACTCAACTAATGGAATATGAACATCCCAACTTCCCCCGAAGTTAAGGATGCATGCTCTAAGAATATCTTTCAAGGTCTGGATAGTACGCTCACTCTAACCATCAGTCTAGGGGTGGTAAGCCGTACTCATGTCTAACTTAGTTCCTAGTGCCTCTTGCATTGATTGCCAAAACCTCAATGTGAAACGACTATCACGATCAGATATGATTGAGATTGGTACACCGTGCTTAGCAACGATCTCATTTAGATAGAGCCTTGCTAACATATCCATCTTATATCCTCACGCATAGATAGAAAATAAGCAGACTTAGTCAATCATTCCATAATGACCCAGATTGTGTCATGCCCACTACTAGTCCTTGGTAGCTTTATAGCAAAGTCCATTGCTATTCTCTCTCATTTCCACACAGGGATCTCAGGTTGCTGTAGTAAGCCAGATGGCCTCTGATGTTCAGCCTTCAGCTTTAAATAAGTTAAACATTTGCTCACATACACAGCTATATCCATTTTCATTCCTAGCCACCAGTACATATCCCTAAGATCATAGTATATCTTGTCATCTCCTGGGTGTACATAGTACTTCAACTTATGGGTTTCATCCATTATCATGGTTCTCACATCACCCTTCAAAAGGGCCCATATTCAATCCAAGTAATACAATGCTCCATCACTCCTACGTTCTACCAGTTCATCTAATCCTCTCTGCAATCCTGCAGACTCATCAGATGCTTCCTTTTGAGCTGCTAGTATCTTATCCTTGATATTTAACTGAAGGGTCATGTTCATAGCTCTAATCCTCCTAGGTTTGATCCTCTCCATCCTACTTAGTGCATCAGCTACTACATTCGCCTTACCAGGATGGTAGCGAATTTCGCAGTCATAGTCGCTGAAAAGCTCTATCCAGCGGCGCTGATGCATGTTCAATTCCTTTTGGTTAAAGATGTGCTATAGTCCTTATGGTCGGTATAGTTAACGGTCTTCGTTCCATACAAGTAGTGTCTCCAGATCTTGAGAGCAAACACAACTGCGCCCAGTTCCAAATCAGGGGTGGTGTAGTTTTTCTCATGGGGTTTTAACTGCCTAGATGCATATGCTATCACCTTACCTATTTGCATCAACACACAACCTAATCCTAAACCTGATGCATCACAGTACACCACAAAATCTTTCTGTCCATCAAGCAGAGCTAAAATAGGTGCATTACATAACTTATCCTTTAAAGTTTGAAATGCCCTTTCCTGTTCCACACCCCCAATCAAAGGTCTTACTTTTCTGAGTCAAGATAGTAAGCGGCTTAGCTATCTTAGAAAATTTCTCAATGAATCTATGATAATACCCAGCCAAGCCTAAGAATGAACAAACTTCGAATGGAGTTCTAGGGGCTTCCTAATTCTTAACAGCTTCAATCTTACTAGGTTCTACATGAATCCCATCACCATTGATCACATGTGTAAGAAACTGTACTTCTTGCAACCAAAATTCACACTTAGAAAACTTAGCATATGATTTCTCCTTATTAAGTAGTTCCAAAATTAACCCTAGATGCATTTCATGCTCCTCTCGGGTTTTAGAGTATATCAAGATTTCATCTATGAACACTATCACAAACTTGTCTAGGTAAGATCTACACACTCGGTTCATCAAGTCCATGAATACCGCTGGTGCGTTCGTCAGACCAAAGGGCATCTTTGTGAACTCGAAATGCCCATATCGAGTCCTAAATGCGGTCTTTGGAATGTCGTCCTCATGCACTCTCAGTTGATGGTATCCGGACCTAAGATCTATCTTAGAGAAATACTACGACCCTTGAAGTTGATCGAATAAGTCATCTATCCTAGGGAGTGGATAACGATTCTTGATGGTCAACTTGTTTAACTCTCTATAATCAATACACATTCTAAAGTATCCATCCTTCTTCTTAACAAATAATACCGGTGCTCCCCTAGGCGATAAGCTTCGGTGCCAATCGATAGGGAGATTTAGTGAAAAGTATTGCTCCAGGGATTAGATCAATACGAAACTCGATTTCTTGATTAGGTGGTAATCCTGACAAATTATCCAGAAATACATCAAGAACATTTCTAACAATGACAATATCGTCCTTCTTTTGTTCCTTGGTTTTTGCACTTCTAAGATGCTTCACCTTCTCCTCTAGTCTTTCACCTATGACTCTAAGTGTCTTGCCATTACATAGTGGGATCCTGACTACCCTCTCATGGAAAATGATCTCAGCCTTGTGTTTGGACAACAAGTCCATTCCTACGATCACATTAAAACTCCCCCTTCTAAATGGTATTAGATCAATGATAAAAGTATGCCCTTTTATTTCTAATTCATAGCCCCTAATAACCTTATTGATCTCTACTAGCTGCCCGCTAGCAATCTCAGTCTCATAACTAAATCCTAAGTTACTAGACTCTATGCCTAACAAAGGTGTGAAAGAAGTGGAAACAAAGCTATAGTTGACACCAGAGTCAAATAACGTGGTAGCATAATGATTGTTTAGGGTGAACTTACCCCATGATGTTTGGGTCCTAGCGAGCCTCCTCTGCTCCCAACATGAACGGTCCTCCATATGCCCGATGGCCATTGTTCCTACGGCCTTGACCCCCGTCAATAGCCACAACTTGGTTCGGACGACCTCTATGTGGTCTTTGTGCTTGGTTCAACCTATGACATGTGATCACATCAAATAACGTCTATTTTATAATATCATTTATCCCATGTAAATAACCTATTTTGTATAATTATTGCAAAGAATTGTTACTTAATCGTTTATATTTGAGAATTACAGTAATTATGGAGTACTTGGTGAAGATTGAGTAAAAGACACGCATTCTGGAGCTTAAACGAAGATATTTGAATATTACCGATCTGACAACCAATATGCCATATCCATCCAGGAAGATACGACATATCTGTGCCTATACTCACCAAAGACCACAAAGGAAACAAGATCCAATAAGCCGTATCTAGAAGAAGGCAATACGCCGTATTCAAGCTATATGGAAATAAAATATTCTGGAAGATATCAAACGTGGTCCCTACTCAAAGAAACCCCCGATACGCCGTATCCAAGACTTTGGATACGCCGTATCGACCATATTCCTGACCCTATAAATAGAAAACTCAAAAATGAGTTTTAAGTGTGCTAAATCATATTCTCGATACCTAAACAGTAAAAGTTGATTTTCAGAGAAGAAAAAGATCAGAAGAGGTCAAACAACACGATCAACTCCATAGGAGACAACGTGTAATTTCTTATACTCTTGTAATCGTTCAGTTTTTGGTATCATTCGTTAACTCAGTTAGTTTACCTTGGCTAAATCATTACTTTTGTATTAATTATGACGTTTAAAGGCTAATACCTTCAGGTATTAGCCATTATTATGAAGATCTTAATGTTTGTTTTTTTTTTATCTCAATTCCTTAATTTATCATTGATTATTGATTATGTTTATCACATGATACTTGTTTATGTGCTTTAATATGCGACCTATCATTCAACTAGATCTAGTGATACAGACCAAGTAATCTAAACGTCGGGATGGCTCTCCATATAGTAATTCGTATAGGTGGAACAAATAGGATCACTAATAACGTCCTACTTGCCTTGGTTTCGTGAACAAGTTAGGCTACCATAGGTCATGGCGTATGACTAACAAATAGCGTTCTGATTCTTTGGTATAGAGTGGATTGTAGACTACTACCTAATACAAGTTATCGTTAAGCAGTAAGTGGGTAAAGTCTCTATGACATACACCGTGTTGTCCTCTAGATGAATTATAATTAATAAACAGGAAGCTTTATGCGGATGCGTTTAATTGTGACACAATTCTACATGTCTAGGTCTTAGGAAGAAGTAACGCCTAAGTCTTAAGAATGATATGCCGCCTTGAGATAAGTAATTATTGCACTAATAAACAAACCAATGTTTGATTGGATTAATAATGGTTAATACAGTTTTATTATATTTGGCTAGACCGCTCTTTTATCTTCTGTTAATTTGCTTGCGTGTGTTTTAGTATCTTGAATTGGATTTTGTCACCAACCAAACCCGTGCCAGTCTCTCAGACTGAAAACCCCCTTACCCATTAGATTTAGGACTAACATAGGTTTAGCATAGGTTTAGACTAACTTAGATTAGAAAAACCAAAGTATTAATAATTTAAAAGTAAATCTCGCTCTTAGTGATCGACACTCTACTTACCATGAAACTCCCACCGATCGGGTACACTTCCTGTTAAAGTGTTGTTTTTGGTTAAGTCGGCAAAATATAAATATAAAACTTGAATCATAATTTACAACCACACAACGACACATTAAGTTTTGGGACGCTGCCGGGGAGTGAAAAATAATCTTGATTTTATTTGATATTTTAGTTTTTAACATTAGATTAGATCTAACCCTTAAGATAAATGTAGTTTAGAATACTTTATATTCCTGTGTGTTTGCTAATTGTGTTTATGTAACACGGCGTATTCAGTTTACTGAATATGACGTATAAGTTAATTGACGGTTTTTTGCCCTAGTAAGTTCAATACAGGATGGATGACCCGAACATTACTATGGAAGAATACATCAGGCTCGAGGAAGAAAAAGCTCGAAAACATAGGAAAGTGTTTAACTAGGAAACTGCTAAGTATGGTAGGATCTGGTATGATGAAGACGTTCTCAACCTCAGATCCGTTGAAAACGAATTCCCGGCTATTGTCTTTAATGATAATTTGACATTAAATGAAACACCTTCTTGTGAACCCACGGTAAGTTCTCTTAACGATGAAATTGACTTTAGAATATCATTTGACGAATCCGACGATGAAGATTACACGGTAGTTTTTGACAAAAATACTCATTTTCTTATAAAATAATTTCTACCAATGATTTGAAGACGGATTCGGAAAATTATAATGAATAAGTCAGTAAGTCTTTTTTCCATCACTCGAGCCTACGGTCAATTGTATTGATGATTTTGACTTCTTTAAAGATTTTGAGAATGAATTTCCAACCATTGTTTACAATGATGCTCTTACATCTAAATCATATTTCTCAACTGAACCCACTTTATGCCCTCAACATATTGATGAATAAGATGAAACATCGTTGTCCAAATATGATGAAAAGGAAAAAACGTTTTGTACTTTAATGATCTATTTCCTTTTAACATAATATATCCTGATGATCTAAAATCGGATAAAGGCAATGATGATAAAAAATCTATATGATTTAATCTTCGGGGGGTAACGAAAATACCCAAGGGTCAAATAAACTTCTTGAGGAAAGTCATGATAAAATCAATAAAGTTTTCATTATAAAAAGTTTTGTCACAGAATTAAATGTGAATATCGTGTCTTGGAATTATTTTGCCAATGGGATGCTATTCAATCTTATTAAGAATTTGTATGTGCCGTTTGGCATTCCGTTCGACCCTAAACGGTATTATAAGGATGGTGATTATACAAGAATGTTGCGGAGGCCAAGGTACGTTTTTTTACTTTGTTAAATATAGGGAAAATAGGTCTCCAAGAACGGGTATGGCGTATTAGGGTAAAACTAATACGACATATCTACTATTTTTAACTGAAGTTGACTAAGTTAACAAAATTCGCCAATACGACGTATTAATCAAACACCAATACGGCGTATCGAGTCTGGGTATAAAAGCCAACTCATACGCCGGATTGAGATTTTCACACACACTTTGTTTTTACCCTCTTAAAAAATTTTAACCGCAAAAATTCTTGGAGAATCAATCACTTTCTCTGTGTTTTATTGTTGATCCCAAACCTAGATCGATTCCTTACCTTGTAAAGAGTATGTTACCTTGGATAAATCCAAAATAACAATAGTAGAAACTTTGTGTCTATATCAAAGAGTATGCGGAATCTACTCTTGTGACGATCCGTAAATTTCATGTCGTTATTTTATCCTCGAGTATTAATTTTAATTTTAATTTTTATGTTGAGATATGAACTCATGACTAACCGGGAGAATTAGGGCTTACATTTGTAAGTTTTGCGAAGTTTACAAAGAACCGGCGAATCCTACGTTAAGCATCGACGTTTATATTTTCAAAATGCCGTAGAAATATTTTTATTACATTCGTTTTTAAATATCAGACTTGATAATACCCGTATTTACAAATTGTGGGTTAAGTTTTTATATAAATCAAAAACTCAACCCACTTAAATACCACCCCATTGGGGCAGAAATAGCAAGGTGGGATGTGCCACCTTGTGATTGAACCTTATTCCTTGTGGTAACACTCGACATTTTTGTCCAAGACTCATATAAGCTCATTTTGACCAATTTTCACACACACAAGTCATTTTATAACTCAATATTCTGCATTCCTCTCTCCCTCTCTTGCTCTTGACGCCACCAAACACCAACATAAATACCAAATCCACAAAAACTTGAAGATCAAATGATGAACACTAGTGAATATTACTACCTAGTGTAATCTTTGCATTTTTTTGTGGTGATTTAAGGAAGTATTCAAGAAGTTTTACATACATTTTGGGGCTGAAGTTAAACAAGTTTTTATCAAGTTAGTTTAGGTAAAAAAAATGGTGATCAAAAATAATTTGGGGTAAAGATCAAGAGTGGTGTAGAAGGGTTCCATTGTTTTGGTCATTATTCATCATTATCCTCATTTTGTTGGGTATAATATTTACTTGTTCTTGTTTTATTTATGTTTTTGATTTCATTTTATGTATGTACATGTATTGTAAATGATGATCAAGTAATAAAATGGTTCATGCATGCATAGATCTAGGTTATAAATGGCTTAATCAACTATTAAAACTAGCTACAAATCACTAAAAATTATTGGCTGATGTTAACAGTAAGTTCTGGAATTTTGAGTAACTTTGAGAGTTGATTTGAATACTCTAGGTTGTAGACAAATGGCTTGTGATCATGTAGCAAATTGAATCACCATTGGAATGTAAAAATTGAGCAAGTTATGATCAAAATACTAAAACTAGTTGATTATGACCTTGCTGTACAGATAGTATACAAAGTCACATTTACTGACTGAGTTGGTTAAAAAGTTAAAACTATGAGACCTAGAGAAAATCATGTAGATTCTGAATCAATTGGATAGTCAACCAACTCTTTATGGTTTGTAAAGGACATCAAAAATGGTGAAAGTGAGATTTCAGTCTGAATTTGTAACTTGACCTTTATGTAGTAAATTGTTCATATATATAAGTATACTTAAACTAAGT